>ML994714.1:11251-235671 GCA_010093925.1 Zopfia rhizophila CBS 207.26
ACATTAACGTCACATAGGAGCACAACTTGCAGCGCGTGATAGAGCTCCATATTAGTATGACCCTCTTTGTTCCCTAAACTGCGAAAGCTAAATGTTGTGCAGCATCACGAACGGAAGCACCATGGATTGTGCCTTTCCAGAGGAATTCCCAGTTTGTTGGTCGGAGTGCTGAAATCACCAAGGTCGATGTCATGCTCTCTAGCGAAACTCGCTGCGAGCGGGTCGCAATTGTTGGCCTTGGAGGCGTTGGGAAGACGCAAATCGCGCTCGAATTCGCCCACCAATTGCGCGAGAGACAGCCGGACTGCTCAGTGTTCTGGATCCCGGTAACGAATGTCGAGAGCATGCTGGAAGCATACCTGGAGATTGGCCAGCAGCTCCAGATCCCCAATGTGGAGCAGGAGAAGGCAGAGGTGCAAAAGCTCGTCCAAGATCGGCTGAGTCAAGAAAGCTCTGGAAGATGGCTATTGGTATTCGACAACGCCGACGACATTAACATCTGGACAGATAAAACGGACAACACAACGGGCTCAGGCCGTCGAATGGATTACCTGCCTAAGAGCAAGCATGGATCTATTCTGTTCACGACGCGAACTCGAAAGGCGGCAACGAAGCTAGCCGGCAAGAACGTGATCTCGGTTAGCGAGATGAATGAGAATGTGGCGAAGGATTTGCTCAAGAAGTCCTTAATCGACCCGGACCTGTTGGCTGATGATGGAGCCGCAACGGATCTGCTCCAGAAACTCACCCATCTCCCGCTCGCAATTGTCCAAGCCGCTGCATACATCAACGAGAACGAAATCAGCCTAGGTGAATATATAGCGCTTCTTGACGTTACAGAGCAGGACAAGATCGATCTCCTTAGCGAAGAGTTTGAGGACGAAGGACGATATAAGAATATTAAGAACCCGGTTGCGACGACTTGGCTCATTTCATTCGAGCAGATTCGGAGCCGTGACCTACTGGCGGCAGAGTATTTGTCGTTCATGTCGTGCGTTGATGCGAAGGATATCCCGCAGTCGCTTCTCCCGCCAGCGCAGTCGACCAAAAAAGCCGTTGATGCCATCGGGACGCTAAGTGCCTACTCATTTATTACTAAGCACACGATAGACCAACTCTTGGACCTCCACCGGCTTGTACATCTGGCAACCAGGAACTGGCTACGGACGGAGGGCACTCTCAGAGTGTGGGCAGCCAAGGCTCTAGATCGACTAGAGGAGGTGTTTCCGGACAACGACCACACAAATAGGAGCGTGTGGAGGATGTATCTACCGCATGCACGATACGCTCTAGAGTTAGAGTTAGAAGGTGCAGGCAGTAGGAAGACGGAATTGCTCTGGAGGTTTTGGGAAATGTGCCCGCAGTGACGGAAGATACAAGGAGGCGGAAAAAGCTTTCACTCAGGTGATGCAAGTTCGAAAGAGAGCGCTGGGGCGCAGAGCATCGTTCTACGCTGCGAAGCATAAGGCATCTTGCGTCGACATACAGGGATCAAGGCCGATGGAAGGAGGCTGAAGAGCTCCTTGTGCAAGTGATGGAGATTCGCAAGAGGAAACTCGGAGTGGACCATCCAGACACGCTGAGCAGCATGGGCAGCCTGGCGTCGACGTACAGGAATCAAGGCCGATGGGACGCTGCCGAGGAGCTGGATGTGCAAGTGATGGAGACTCGCAAGAAGAAACTCGGAGTGGACCATCCAGACACGCTGAGCAGCATAGGCAGCCTAGCTTCGACGTACAGGAAGCAAGGCCGATGGAACGCTACCGAGGGGCTACTTGTGCAAGTGATGGAGACTCGCAAGAAGAAACTCGGAGTGGACCATCCTTCCACGCTGAGTAGCATGGGCAGCCTGGCGTCGACGTACAGGAATCAAGGCCGATGGGACGCTGCCGAAGAGCTGTTTGTGCAAGTGATGGAGACTCGCAAGAAGAAACTCGGAGTGGACCATCCTTCCACGCTGAGCAGCATGGCCAACCTGGCGTCGACGTACTGGAATCAAGGCCGATGGGACGCAGCCGAACAGCTAGGGGTGCAAGTGATGGAGACTCACAAGAAGAAACTCGGAGCGGACCATCCTTCCACGCTGACCAGCATGGCCAACCTGGCGTCGACGTACAGGAGTCAAGGCCGATGGGACGCTGCCGAAGAGCTGTTTGTGCAAGTGATGGAGACTCGCAAGAAGAAACTCGGAGCAGACCATCCAAACACGCTGAGCAGCATGAACAATCTTGCCTTCACGTGGAAAGAACAGGGCCGAGATGCGGAAGCTATAAGTCTAATGAGGGAATGTGTACAGCTTCAACAACGCATTCTAGGAGTGGACCATCCCCATTCCATATCTTCTTCAAGGACTTTAGTTGAATGGGAATTAGAGCAAGCTGACGGAGATGTGGCTAGAAATGGACATGACTTAGATTAGTCAGATGTAATGCATTGAATCGTATGGAAAGTCACCTGCCAAGCCTGCGCGAAACCACTCGAACTCCGCTGACTAGCCAACCCGGGACCCTCAAAGCTTGACAGCGGATGATTGGTTAAACTATAGCAAGAATATCCTAGTACGACAAGGGTCTCAAAGAATCTTTGTGCACGAAAGGTGAAGCCGGTTTTGCAAGCGACTGTATATGTATGTATGTGGAATGCCGCCGCCGGAGCGATCGGTACAAATTTTCGAGCGGTGTAGGATGAAGTAAGCAGCTAGTTTAGGATTAGTGGGGGCATCCCAACAGACCTTTTCAGTTCGGGATGTCCCTAATTGAACCACATCACCTAACGTTACTGCCCCCGCTTACATAGAGACCCATTACATCTCTTGGAAGAGGAAGTTTAAGAGATCCATAAGGCCCGTTTATATGCCAGGAGCTCCTAAGTGCCACGCGAATTTGATTCACCGTTGGTGACACTTCTATTCCGTTTTACTACTGTCTCTTCTGTTTTGCTTTCAGCCGAGATCCTTCTTTATGCCTTTTACGGATTCTTCTACATCCGTAAGCCACAATCTCTCGTTTAGATATAGAGTAGTTCCCCTATTAATTCGACACGAGGTTGCATCTCATTTTCTCACTTGGGCTGACATGTCATGAACCTTATGCGCTGCTCGCTCACATCATATTCCGGGAACCATGAGCCTTGAATTCGACATAAAATCAATTTCTCCATTATATGCCATCCAAGACCAGGATGGTACCATTCGGCCGTAAACAATCGGATCCGTCTTCTCCACAGTGTTAAACAATAAGCTGAACATTCCAAAAGGATGACGAAAATTAAATCGGCGGATAACATTTACACCTCCATTGCCTTTCTCCACTTTCTGTACACTTGCCTCCCTCGCGGTCGCAAAAAGACGAGCATTCCTGTAGGGAGGCGTAATCTCTATCGGGTGGTTGGTAATCTATTGTCAATTTACACCCTCCTATAAAAGTTGAAGAAGGTGGAACGTGGCTTGAGCTAGAATGCGCAGGTGAAGGGGCTGAACCAATAGTTAGCCAGACTATCCTATTTCCTATTAGGCGGGACAGACGAACTAACTTAGAAGACGGGCTTAATGATAAAGGAGGTGCTATCCTGGACGGCAGGATCGACAGTGTTGCCGAAGAAAATGCTATGTTGGAACTGGAACACGGTGGAAGCGGCAGGGCTATAATCCTAGTTAGTTGAGTCTTAAATTTTCTATTTGGGCGGGCGAAGGGAGGTAAACCAGTTAAAGCGGCCATGCTCACCTCTATAAACGAAAGGAGCAAGAAGATGATGTAACAAGAAATGGAATCCAGGATGACACCATAGACGGTGGCGCCAAAAAGGATACTACGTTGCTAGAGCTGGGACGTGGTTGAGGTGGAGGGGCTATAACTGTGCTTAGTTAGATGGACTTGTCTACTTGGCCGGGAAACGAGAGGTAAACCAGAGGAAAATGGTACTGGGCTTAATGATAATGGAGGTGCCACTGTAGATAAGGGTGCTGGAGGGGATGCCACGTCGCAGTCATGGATAGAAGGCGCAGCGTTAGTCGTACAGCGACCACCAAATACAGTAAATAGCACAAAATATATAAATGCACCCATGCTATGATAAGGAATGAGGGTGATTGATAGAAGGTGGTGCGTTAATATGTACACACACACAATTTATTAACGCCCGGCGGCTGAGCCGAAAGGGCTACTATCACTGCTCTACTAATACATTTCCTACCGTGGGTCCTGTTCTCCTTCAAGCCCATACAAAACGCCATTCATACCTTATATTCCTTTATTTAACATTTCTCTTCGATTTCTCGTGGGTTAGTAATGTTGTTAGTAGACTGCTTGAATGCTTTTCTCCAAGTGTTCAGCGTCCTATCTTCGGCAACTGAAGCGGTGTCTGCTTTCTGTGGCACGAGGTGAGATGTTGGTGAGTCGGGTTGGGTGTTAGTTAGGTGGGTAGTTAGGTATCCTGATTAGTCTGCCGTTGGTTTGCATCAAGTTGACCTGTGGCTATTGCAAACCGTATCGTTGCTCGGACAGCGTTCATGTTCGGAGTCCAGTTCTCGTCATCAGCTGTGGTCTTTCTGCCGAGGAAGAAAGATAGATTTCCTCTGCCTGTGTCTGTGCATTGTAGCATCTCTGTTCGGAGCGTTGTCTATCTTCTGCACCGGAAAAGGAAGTGTTCTACTGTCTCTTGCGCTTGTCCGCATTCACACTGATCTGTTAACACAGCATTGATTCAGTAGAGGTATACGTTCAGTCTTGCCATGCCTGTCCTGAGTTGGGCAAGCGTGTTCGCTTCTTTCCAAGATAGTCGGTCATAGAGCTGTCGCGTATGTTTGCCTGGTAATGCTTTGTCTATTCTTTTAGAGTAGTTCCCGACGTTTTCCGGTAACCCCTTAGCGGTAGCACGATGCTTAGCTTGCGCAATATTGAGGGTGGTCGATCGTATTCTAGGGAGTTGTGTCTGTATGGTGGCACCCTATCTCGTTGCTACTTTTGCCTTTGCCTTAGCAAGCCTCAATAGTGTGTTTTCTTCACTTAACTGCAGCTATAGTATTGTTATCATGTTTCCATCTCTTTTCAGTGCTCTGATGGATTCATAGATGCGGCTGATGTATTCTTGTCCGGACTGTTAGCAGGGTTTCCTAAGTAAGAGCACAGCGGCTTTGTTTCTCGTGATTAGCACAATGCTGCGGAATCTGAGCTTTAGTAGCCTGTTAAAAGCATTCGCTATCACTGCCAGCTCTCCAGAATACGGGTTTTGCTCATCTCTCTTGCCTAATGTTGTGGAGAAGGACAGGATCTTGTTTCTTCAGTTACTACGTGCCGACTTGTGCATCTCGACCGCTCCGCCTATACTAACTACGCTATTCCGTGCTGAACTGCTCACAGCAATGCGTACCGCCTAGTCTGTATCTAGTGGTTTTAATGCTGATTTATTAACCACAGTATGCACTCTTTTCTCCTATGGTGCCAACATGCACGGGTTAATGGTTTCTAACTCCTCCATCACTATGTCCTTGAGTGCCTCTGCTACCTGGTAGAGCGGTGAGCAATGTTATCTCCTAAACTTTCACATTCTGGATGTGTTCCTTCGAAGTAGGTTGGTTTCAGGCAGCGTGTGGATATCCGCCCATATCTTGATTGCCTATTTCCAGAACCTATCCTGTGCGCTGGTGATGTGGGCCTCTGCTTCCGCTACGCTCGTAGCCACCATTGTGAACGTTCCCACAATAGCTTGTGCTCCTATTCTTTAGACTCTGTTGATAGGTCTTACGAGTTTGTAATTAAAGGCGTGCATCTAGACGTTGGAGGCGTAGTCCACCACTAGGGCAACTGTTAACGTGTACAGCTGTCGTGCCGTTGACGGCGAGAGGCCTCTAAGCCGTCTAAGCTCCATTACTGTTTCCAGGCCCTTAGACGCTGCCCTCACAATGTGCTCTTGGTACTTAAGTTTCGCGTCTATACGCACTCCAAGTATCTTGACGTGGTCCTTAGGTGGAACGCTTTGTCCTTTAATGTTAAAAGTTTCTGTGGCGCTCTTGTAGAGCTTGCGGGTAAAGTGTATAATTATGGTCTTATCTGCTTCAAACGTTACTCCGCTTCTTCTCTCCCAGTCGAGAGCATCGCTGATGATGGTTTTAATGCCCTCTCGGTTGCTTTGTGCTGTAGGTCCTGTGACCCATACAGTAAAGTCATCAACGAACGCGATCGCTCCTCCATGGCTGTCGATTCGTCTCTGTACCAGATCGGCATTGAAGAATAGGAACAGGATTGGAGACAGAGGAGAGCCTTGGGGTAGGCCAGCCTGTGGTAGACTTCAGGCCTTAGCCAGAGAATCATGTATATATTGTGTATCATACAGTAGAGTTTGCCATAGCTTGCCCACCCAAGCTCCCTACTATACGCCTAGGCGTATAAGTTCCCTGATTTGCTCCTTAAGCCTATCTCAGCGGCGCTGCCACCCGCTCTCTAAATAGACCAACACGCGCATCCGTCCTTTCGGGCCATATAGACAGTGTTGTTGGCGAGGGTGTGACCCTCCTCCCATCGTAAAGCCCGCCACATACAGGTGCCAAAAGAGGACTACCTATATGCAAGGCCGTACGAGTCTACCAAGGCAGCCGCCTTGGAGCCATCCATCGCTGCCATTATATGCCACGCCCCGCAATCCCTTTCACGCCCAGCAGATTGTTTCGCGTTACCTATAACCCTCTCGAGATGATAGGCCGTCCGTGTCTTGCAGGAGTGGGTCCTACGATAATTCGACGCCGCGCAACTATCAGCCCCTCAGCCTCCTACTAACCAAGCTTGTGTTCCACCGTCTTGTCAAGTCCTACTTGAGTTTGCCTAAGACCAATAACCCGCGCGGTGGCCTAAGTCCGCGGTGCCTGGATCTAGGATCCAGGTACGAACGGGTCGGCTGCCTGTCTAGGGCTGCGAGCACCACGCTGTTTAAGACCCTCCCATAAGTCGCCGTCGGCAGGGCTGCGAGCACCACGCTGTTTGAGACCCTCCTATAAGTCGCCGTCGAAGCCAAGGGCTGCGAGCACCACGCTGTTTAAGACCCTCCTATAAGTCACCGTTGAATCGACCCGGCCGTTCGTTCGGTCGTTAAGTCCGTCGAGAATCCGTCGTTAAGTCTCTTGTAGGTGGCCTGGAATTTCGGATCGTTCCTACCCTCGGTGCGATGCACTCTCAGAGCGGCACAAGCACAGAGGTGTCCTGTCGTACTATCAAACCAGAGTAGCTAGTGGGGCTGCTCTTTAAATAGTATGTCGGATGGTTTTTACCTCGTTCCTCTGTTTTTTGGTTGACTTCTGTGATTCTTGGCGTTGTGAAAACTCTGCCATTCCGACCGCTTCAAGGGTTGAGCTTTCAAAAGGACCCTCTAGCAACGCCAAACGTCGTGCACCGGTAATGGACGCGATTCTCACTATCAGTTCGCTCCGGAGAACAAAATGATACGGAAAAGAACCCCCATATGACAGTATGAGTCGAATCGCGATTTTGGTGTTCTTCGTTAATATGTACAGTCGCGAGCAGAATCGGTTTCCGGTTTTGCAACTTCGATTTGTTCTCTGCGCACGGTCCACATGGCAAGGGCCTTTCCTCGTTTGTGCTAGTGCATTGCAGGGGTAGTTTCGTAATTATGGCCCGGTTTGTAAGACATGAATCGGTATTCACCGATTCGAATGCATTGCTGTCTCAGACCCATCTATCTCATGTGATTGTTTGGCTTACCAACAAATGGCGCTTACAGTCGCGAGCACGATCGGTTTCTGGTTTGTGCATTCGATTTGTTCTTTGCGCACGGTCCTCGCAGCAAGTGAGTTTCCTAGTTCGTGTTAGTGTGTTGTAGGGTTATGTAGCTTCGTAATTACTTTGTATAGACAAAGTCCTGTTACTAAACTAAAGTCTTGGCATCCCTACCTTACGTATCTAGGAAAGCGCTACTATATTAGGCACGTGATTCTCCACGGTATAGGAGGGTACTTCTCTATCACAGTTTGAGTTCACAAGGGTATGGCCTAAGCGGGTTAGCTATCTTCTTTGCTTGTAGTGGCGACATCCCGTACTAAACTACTTTCATTATTGTTACCTACTATTACTAATACCAATTATGCTTATATAGCTTAACAGATTTACATCTACTTTAGTGTTAGACTTTTTTGCCCTAAATACTAAAAAATCTTAGGTACTATAATAACTTCTAGTAGGCCTATTAAATGTGGTATAAAGATATTGTTACCGTAATTAGAGCTTGTGGAGATTGAGAGACTGGACAAGATTGCATTAAGGACCTCAGAATTTAGAGGGCGAGCAGAGGCTATATACAGCTGAGAAATGCCAAGCCGGCTGATTGTATATCCGACCAGCAGGAGGTCGCTTTACGGCAACAGATATTTATTATTTTATCCAACTACCTATCGTTTGTATAAACGTACTATAAAACTCCTACACTTGTATTTTAAAACTATAATAAATTTAACTACCACAGACTTTTTACCATATACAAATAAGGCAAAGTAAGATTGAGCTTGGCTAAATACTAGCTAAACTAAAACTAGACGACGCTGAGTCAAAGTCATCGACCTTCGCATATTAGGAAAGGGGAGGGAAGTTGGTGAGTGAGAATGATGTATATAGGGGAAGGCTGGCAAGAACAAGAGCCCAAAAGGAAGAGGAAGCGGCGGGCTCAAGTTTAGAGTCGGAACATTAGCGAGATTACTAGTGAGATAGGAGAGACGCAAATCTATACAGATAGGCCTGAAAATATGTTTACTGTATTTGCTACCTTATCTACATTGCTTAGTTCTATAACAACGCCACACGTTCCATTGCATACTCTCTCTAATAAGGTGGCTATAAGCAGGACCAACCTTCTAAACTTCCCATGATAATAAGATACTAGGACCACCCTCGTCAGGCTTATACAATCTTGATCTCCTGAGGCTGCGATATATCGCGTTCGAAGCGGATATAAGATCCAACATCCCACTTGATCTTTCCCAACTTACACATAATCTGTTTCAGACCAGAATTAGATTCTAACTCAGCTTTCTTGGATTGCCAATTTAGCGCGCCAATCCTTTTATAGACATTTTGCTCCTTTTTATCCAATAAAAGACAAGTTAAGAGAAACCCACTCGAAAGGGAAAAGGAAAGAAGAAGAGGCATCGCAAGCACGTTATGAGGGTCCGGCGCGAAGATTCCGTTCCGGTCATCTCGACAGACGTTACCTTGGGTATTTGTCGGCCTGCCTGAGTGAATACTCAGAGCTTGAGCTTTGACCAACCTGGCTGTCGCCGTCAACTATTCACTGAGGCAGTTGGCAGGCATGATATAAATCCTCCGTAGTTAGTTAGCTTAATAGATCATCAATCAACTTCGCCAACTCTGCCTGCCAACAGTATTAACGATGTGTCCGTTTACAGACACCTGTGTGGTTTGGGACATTGGTCGTGGCTGTCCAACATGAGGAGACTTAGTGAGTGTGACCATGATTGTCTGAGCCTTGACAGTGAGATAGCCACCTGTGACTTCGCCATACAGATCTTTGGCATTGCTCAACTTGATTTCATGACCTATGTATTCGATCAAAGGATGGTTGTTGCCGGTACTGATATTGTCGTTATTGTAAGCGTAAGTGACCCCACCGTCGACTGAAGCCCAAGACCAACTCGGCGCACGATATAGGACCTTAACTAGATATGGTTCCTGGGAATAAGTAGTGTCATCCCATTGTACTTCATGGCATTCTCCGGGTATCTTAGAAGGAAGCTCGCAAAAGTCGGGCATCCATCCAAGCTCATATACAAGGTCATTTTTCCATAAGCCGGCAAGGTAATCACATTTCTGGATATCGTAAGCTTTCCTGGCAACAGCCGATATTGCAGGGAGCTTGTCCGTCTTCTTCGTGAGACCACGTTTAGTACAGACTTGCTAACAAACAAACAAACAAATCGAGGCCTCTCAATTTGTTTGATTTGGCGTTTCAAAAGCTCCTGATTTGTTTGATTTGTTTGACAGGCTCCAATTACTTGATTTGTTTGAATTGATTTGATTTGCTGACAAAAGTTTATGTAATACGCGTGGGGCTATTCGACAGTAGTGGAATCCAGCAGGATCTCATCTATTTGAGCTATCGTGAGGTCTTGGCATGGTGTAATAACTTGCCCTGCGTTGATTGAGTAAGCTAATATGTAGTAATATCAATAGTTTGACTTACCAAGCTTCTTGGGGGCCTTTTTTAGGCTAATCCGCTTCCAGGATCGTAAGGATTGGAGAGCCGAGAGCAGGTCTACGTTCATCCGGAGCCTCCGTACGCTAAGGAGATCCCCACACTTGCTGAAGTTCCGCTCGTAATCAGCACTTGCTGCTGGGATGGCGAATATATTAATTGCAAGGTGAGCTAGCAGCGGGTAATCGCCCTGCCGAGTGAGCTAGTAGCGTATAGGATCTATTGCCAGCGGATCCTGTGGCCCTAACGGAGGCTCAAGCTTCCACTGCTTGTACTCATCATCTCCAGACTCCTCCTCTTATTGTCAAGCAGCCTTGACGGAGGCAGCAATATAGTTTGTACGAGACGACGCCAATCGCTGCCGCTTTGCTGGTAGCTCTCCCATCATCAATTTTGACGCGTTAGGCTTGGCAGCTGTGTTAGCAATCTTATAAGTTCTCCACAAGGCCTGAAAGCTCTCCTCTGCCCTCTCTAGCCAGCCTTTCTTTGGATTCTCAGCGTTCTCAGGATCTACCTGCCAAAGCGCATCTAGTGTATCCTTGTAGTGTGAGTATAATCGCGTTGCGGCGTAATAGGCGGGGGAATCGTTAAGCTTGCTGTAGTACTCTGATAGCTTCTTCCACGCAGAGTTGCAATTCGTTTTGATGTGGTCTTTAGGGGTATCTAGGTCCTTATAATTAATGTTAGTAACTCTAAATTTAATATCCTCAAGCGTGCTCATTAGCTAATCAAAAGTAAGAAGAACCTTTTAAATCGCGCCGTGGCGACCGCAAACACCTCTCCCTTCAAGCTAGAGAGTTGCTTCCTTAAAGGGTTTTAATATCTTAATGTACTTAGAGATAGTTGCCTAATCGTGGCTTGTAAAGCCTTCCTCCCTTATAAATAATCGCGCCTCAGGCTTGTTCGCGCGCCGAGCTATATAGTAAGCTAGTTTCGATTAGTATTCCTCTATCTTATACGACATATAGCTATTAAGGGGACCCTTAAGTTCGACGGCGCGTTTAAAGCAGCGAAGATAGGAGTTCCAGCAAGTTTTAACTAGCTTAATAATCTCCTTCGGCTTGAAGTTGACGAGGCCTAGTTACTTAGCCTCCTTGATTTGAAATCGATTAAGTAACTCTCTCGCTTGCGGGGTGATAATAGATGTAAGGAGGTTAAAAAGTATGCTAAACGGGCCGTACTTACGCTACTCCTCCATCAAATTCTTCTCAGCCTTAACAACTGTAAGCTTGGGAGAGGTTTGGTGAGTGTAACCTACTACCAAATTTGCTTCTGAATTTTTAAAGGAGTCTTTGTCTTTACCCCATATGATAATTTAAGTATATAAGTTAAGAATGTGGCAACTGCAGCGAAGCTGATGGTGCTTTATATTAAAGCCGTAAATCACTGCTAATTCGTTTATTGCAGAATTGTTGTTGGTGGCATTGTCAAGTACAAAATAGCCCACTTACTTGCCGTTAATTTGAAAGATCTCTATTATTGATTTAACAACGTTAGTAATATTCTTTCCAGAGTGTTGGCCATAGAGTTAAGGGAGGCTAATAAGATAGTCTTGTACTATTTCTTCTGCATTTATATGATGTACACATATCCCAGTAAGCGCTTGCTTGCCACCTATTATAGTCTAATTATCAAAGCTAAGGTGTATGAGCGACTTCGAATTTCGGAGGTTCTTAATTACTGATAGGATATAGGCAAAATATTCGGCCATTATATGATCGCAAAGGCTTTAGTGATTCTTCTAGAGTACTTCTTCAGCTAAAGGATTGGCTACTGCTATCATCTCTCGAAATCCTGGTGTTTCTAGTACCCGGAGGGCTTGGTTGTTAGTAACAATCCAATTTTGTACTGCATTAAGAAACTTCGACCTGGAGAAGCTGGCTGCTATCTCATTAGCCACCTCCTAACTAACCTCAATCCCCCGAGCTTGCATGTTTGCAAGGAGAGACTTTTGGCCAGGTGGAAGCTTGTGGGTGACTTTTCCGTCCTTATTAAAGCCATGGCCAGGAGTTTGAGACCTCAGATGAGCTTGTACTAACGAAGTAGCTAATCTTACTTAATATTCTCTACTATACTTCTTATGCTTGTGGCACCACTTACACAGCTAGTAGAGCTTCTGCTCCCTCCTATGCCAAACGCGCCAGCCGTAATTATATATCCAGCTTGTCATATTAGAGTCAACAAAGGGCTTTTGAAAGTAAGGGACGTAATCCCAGTCAAGGCCGTCATACAGATCGTCGCCAGGTGCAATTTTTGGCGTTTTAATTCGGGTGCCAGCGTCAGAGTCGCTAGCATTGTCAGCTTGCTCAGAGAGAGTCTTTTCAGGTGGTTGTTTGTAGTTTTCAAGTGCAACCTTTTTCTGGAAGGCAATTTTGAGGTTCGTATTCATCTCAGAACAACGGATTTTTCAGGAAATGTGGTGGTTGTGAGGTTTTAATGGTATACGGAGGTAGGTAGTAGATGTTGACAATCGCGCCCTGATAATCGCGTCGGGAGTGTTGACATCTCGGAGTTCCGGCAGAGCCTCGGCTAATTTATTCGGCCAATTAAGCTCCCTTCAAAAGGTCGATTTACCTGGCAACTTCGCCAGCCAACTCTCCCACCAATATGTACAGCCTCAAACAAGAATCAAACAAATCAAACAAATTAAGGCCCCTTGATTTGATTGTTTGATTACGTTATCAAACAATTCAAACAAATCGCAAATCATGATTGTTTGTTAGCAAGTCTAGTTTAGTATAGTGCTCAATTACGTCGATCCAAGTCCTGATGACATTCGTCCTAAAAAGTCTTTGTAGGTCGGAAGGCAATGCCTGTAACATCCACCCGGCTATTGGAGGCGCTGGAGAGGCTACCATAGACGGTAATTTCGCGGACTGGCGTGAAGAGCTAAGAAAATGCTCAGGTTCAAACATGGAAAACCCCCTTGGATAGGACTCTGACGCAAGCATTTCATTACATTCCCAGTACAGCTGATACTTGCTGAAGTGAAGAAGTCTTGGTGACAGAAAACGCTGAATTAGGTTATTAGCGTATTGATTCGAATAGTCTAGAGCTGATTTATTTACCTCTTGGAACACCCAGCCGCGTTCATTTATAGGAGCATCCTCTATGTCGATTTTCCAGTGGATTCCGGCCAGGCAATTGAGATCGAAGACAATCTGTGGGGCGATTGTGGTTCCAGGCTTGCGCACTTTCGATCGTATATTTTGCCTCCCATCACAGCCATGTTTAGGTCCGACTGATATGCGAATTGGGAAAGTATCCTTAGTATCTCGACTGAAGAAGCATCCTCCGTTGTCATCTTTGGATGAGGTAGCCGTAATAGTCAATGTCGAATCCTCGTAAACTTTGCCCATTTGCGACAACTCGTTCAACCAATCGTCGCGCGAATCCTGAATGATGCAGAGCGAATCAATCCATATATAGTCGAAGCCCAGCATTCTTGCTGCAGTAATAGCATCTCTGAAGGTTTGGGAGAGGTCTGACTCGGGTAGAGCTTTCTGAAACGAAGCTTTTTCCTCCTTTGTGAGCACTCTCTTGTCGCTTATCTTACCCCAGCGATGTGAAAGTGTTGCGTATGGAACCGACGCACCAATCTGATTACCCTCACACAGCTTTGAGCAAATTCCTTCTTTACCGATTTCCACCAACCGTGTTGGGTTCCAATCATGATGCACTATTCGTTGATGTTGGCTGCACTTTGTATGATTTTCCAGACAATTCTTAATCCAGTTGCGAGCAAGAGAGAAGCAAGCATTAGATTCCGTATCTGCTGTCTGTTCATTAATACCGAAGCACAGCCGGTCTGTTGGAGAGTCAGAGCTTTCTAACAAAATTGCGTGGTTGCATTGAGCGTACCGGTACCGTGACGTGGGCCGATTCGAGTGACTTGAAAACAAGCCTCGTTAAGTCTACTTCCTGGATCCTTGGAGTCATGTACGTTGAAGACGAGGGCATAGTCTATACGAGTTCTTTTCGTCCATATGATCTCGGTTTTGATTTGTCCTAGGTCTCGATTGGATCCGTAGAAAAACGTGCACACGTTACAACGTTGACGCAACTTAAAGTTGGGAGAACGGGCAGGACGGTGGTAAGGTATCTTCCCTACATCTCCTTTTCTTGCAGCCTCCAAATCCCAGAACAGTTCTTTACAGCGCCTACAAGGCATGGCTCCATAAATTGGGGAAGCAGAGCGGATTCCTAGATACCCGAATATTCAGGCTTTCGATGATGGTTTTGCTACTGAATGGTACGATATACAGCTCTAACCGGGGAAGAAAACTATGTTACAAATAAGGAATTTTAATAACGCCAAACGCAATGTTATTCTAAGAGGTAGGAATTTCAAAGGTTAGCGAGGGAAGAGAATGGTCGAAGACTTAGGGCATATAGAAGACTAGGCAGCATGCGCCACGCAGGCTGCGGCTACTGTATCTTATTATCCAGCGCACGTGGTAGGCTAGTGTCTTGACACGAGCGGTTAGTCAACAACACATCCTCGGGAATAGCTGCTGCAGTAGCAAGCTGTCGCTGTGAAATCAAACTGTGATAGAGAAGTACCCTCCTGTATCGTGGAGAATCACGTGCCTAATACAGTAGCGCTTTCCTAGATACGTAAGGTGGGGATGCCAAGACTTTAGTTTAGTAGCGGGACTTTGTCTATAATTACGAAGCAACAGTATTCCTGCAGCGCACTAACACGAACTAGGAAACTCCCTTGCTATAAGGACCGTGCGTAAAGAATAAGTTAAATACATAAACTAGAAACCAATTATACTCACGACTATATCAGCTTATGGGAAATATTACTAACTAGTTATGTTAACTAGTTAGTTATTCTCATTACATAACACTACTATTATCACGTTATTGTTTTATTAGCTAATTTAGGTTTAGCTAGAAAGATAATCTTCCTCCTTATATAATAGACTATCTTATATTCTAGAATAAATTCAAGGTACTTTAACTTCTAACTAATGTAGAGTTTATATACTAGTTGTAGCTTTTATAATTTTATATAAATTATATTCTTTAGCTACTTATTACTATCTAAAACTTTTTCTACCTAAAAATTATATAAGTACGTTAGGAAAAAAATTAGTGGTATTTTTATAGTATTTAGTAGTATTTAGTAGCTATTTATGTATTTTACGCACTTTACTTTATAGCTTATAGTCTTAACTTTAAAGTAGTATTAAAGCTGCTAAATATAATACTATTTTATAAATTACTATAAAATATAGAATTATATTCTCTAAAGCTTTTATTATTATTTGTGATATTTATATAATTTATTAATAACATGCATTTTATAAATTTAACGCTTTATATTAGGAAAAAAATTGTTGGTATTTTTATAATATTTTATGTAATCTATTTTATAGCTTATAGTCTTAACTCTAAAGTAGTATTAAACTGCTAGATATAATACTATCTTATAAAATACTATAAAATACGCAATTATATCCTCTAAAGCTTTTATTATAGTTTATGATATTTATATAATTTATTAATTACATATATTTTATAAATTTAATGCTTTTTAAGTGTACTATATATCTATTTATTTCATATACATAGTATATATACTTCTATTTATATATTAAGCTAGCTTTAACCTATAATAAGCAGTAATTAACTATAGAAAGGCGTAAAATATATAATACTAGTTCTTTATACTACTAGTAAATTTTATACTAATTATATTTATAATCTATTATATATATACACTATAGTTAACGTATGTCGTATATTTTAAATTATAGTTTTAAATTAATAGCTACTACTAATTTACCATACGAAGTAATAAAATAGTATATAAGATCTATTTACTTTTTTTTTATTATTATTATTCTCTTTAATTTACTTAAAGTACTTTTTATGCTTATTATTTAAATTTATAAATTTTAATATAACCTATCCATCTTCAGTCCGCACACGGGCCTTTATATTTTTTAAGATATTATTATTTATAATATCTATATCTATAGTATCCCTAATAAGGATATATTATAAAATATTATTATTAATTACTTTTTTAATTATGTTAGTATTTTAAAAGGTTATAAGATACTCCTAAACAGCAGTAAAGTTATAGCTATAAAATATTAAAATCGTATTTTTAGTATACTGCAGGAAGAGAACCTCGTATATAAGTTTAAAAAATTATAAATATAGAAATAATTAGATATTATTAGAATTCTATTATAATATATTAATTAGCTTATATATAGTTTATATTGTAGTATATAGAAACAGTAAACTACTATAAGTCATAGTAATTAGAGGTGTATATTATTATAAGGTGGTAAAATTAATAAAGTGTTTATACTTACGTCTTATAATACAGCTATAAAGCTATTATTATACTTTAAGTCTAAATTTTCTAGGTCTTTTATAGTATTTTTATAAAAATTATTAATCACTTACTAACTAGATTATATTTATTATAGTATTATATTTTATATTTTATTAATCTATTATAAAAGTAGTCTATGTATCTTGTTGGTGTATTTAGGTTTATAGCTTTTTTATATATTCTACAGTCACTCCTAAGTATCTATAGTAGTATTTAGTAGGTATAAGAAAAATACTATTAAGTCTTATCTATAATTATTATATTAGTTTTAAACTTTAGAGTTACTTTTACTTTACTTTTATATTCTTTAAAAGTATACTATATTACTAGGCAGATAAGTTATATTATATTAAGCATTATTAGTGCAAAAAGGTTAGCACTATTTTTATTAAAGATAAATAACTTTAAACTAGTATTAAAGAATATATACTTAATATAGTATATAATAACTAATAACTTAAAACATATTATTCTATACTAGTTTTTATTAGTTATGTTAAAATTAATATATATAATACTAACTAGGCCGCCTAGCGTAAAGCTATTATTTTTAAGTAATTTATTTAATTTTATTATAGTATTAGCCTCTAGCTCTAAACAGTTATAGCTTCTAGTAATAACTTTATATACTATGTTTATTAAGGAAGAACGAAACATGCTAAGCTGGTTATATAACTATAATACTAGTTAGTATATTACTACTAAATTTAGTAGTATTATATCTTGTGTGTTATTACTTTTAGTATTATATCTAACACTTTACTAGCTATTATATTATAGCTTTTATAATATCTATTATTTTATTTATGTCTATATTATTATTGCATTTAGGCTATTAATATTTATCTTTATGTTATAAGTTACTAACTTACTAACGTAAATTATACTGGTAATAAGCTGTCTAATTACTTATATAACACTTAGTAGTTTCCTTACTTCCAGATCGGATAGCTTGTTAGACTTAGTAGAAGTTAGTTAACTTAGTAGAGGGTAAGAAGGAATTAATACGGTAAGTTAAGATTTAACAAGATAGTATTAAACTATTTCACTTAAGATGTAAATCTCAATTTTAGAGTAACTATAAAGAATCTAAAATATCCCTGAGCTGTTCTATGTCTCATATTTATAGGAAACCCTCCGTGCGTACATTGTATACTTGTTGGCAGTATGTTAGATACTGTCAGAGGTTGTTAGAGATATCAGAGCCTCTGGCTTTTTCTGACATCTCTAGCTGCCAAGCCTCACGTGCGTGACTGCTCCTAATCTTCTGGCATAGTTCCGTATTTCTGTCCTCGCTTCTTGGCTCGTACCTTAGCCTATGCTAATACGTCCCGTGCCTGCTTACAGTTCTTCCTTTCCAGCTCGAACATACGTTTCCATTCTAGAGCTTTATTGGCTGTTGTTGCTAATTCCCTTAGCTCTTCGGGTGCAGCTGTCTTACTGTTACTGTCCGTAACACTATCCCTCTCCTCTAAGTCTTCATCTCGGAAGATAGTTTCTCCCTTCCATAAGTAGTATAAAGGTAGTAGGTCTTCTGCTTAGTGTTCTAAACTGTAAGACTCTTAACTTCCTTTCTTTCCTGCCTAGCTCTCTAATGATGATACGTCCTGAGTCGTCTCTAATACGCGCTTGCTGTTTAGCTTCTCGAATTCATAACGCACCCCGTCACATGCTGACGCCCTGTTCAAACTGTTCCCGTCAAGGCGATAACTGCCTAGTGAATCTAAGTTCTAACCGTTATTCAGCTTGTAACGATCGTAATATGAAATGTGATTTAATTGTCTTGTAACCGGAATAGGATCGCATTGATCATGATAAGGAAAAGCTTTATTGTTAGCTTGAAAAAGCCGAGGAGGATGCTCTAGAGGCCCGTTCTCATGCCCTTCGACTTCATCGCGAATTAGCGAAAGTCGATTCCAAAGAGAAGGAGATGTTTAATCAAGAGATGGCCTCAATTCGTGAGGTTCAAGCTCTTGAAGAGGAAGAGGCTTGTTCTTGAGATTAAGAAGTTTGTACACTGTAACCTGCAGTGTCTGATGCCGCTTCGCCTTCCTTCTCTAGTTTCAAATAAAATATCCTGCATTCTTCTTATGCCTTGGACCCAGCCTTAGAGCAAGCCTTCGCTGCTCTGTCTGATGGTACTGGTCAATTAGCTCTGAGCTGTTCTTCAAGTTCCTAATTAGTTCCTAAGTGTCTTCTTCAGGTCTGTAGTTCTTTTATCTAACCAAGTATTTCCACTAACGCCTAAATCTTTGGTGGTTCAAAATTCGTTAAACTTCGTACTCGGTAGTGTTTTCTTTGAGTTTAAGTCTTGTCTATAGTTTAGCATTCTGTAGTGCTGGTTCTAGTTTTGAAACATAAAAAACTAGATAAATTCTTGTGTTCTTAGGTAGTTATAATTCGTAATTCACAGGTCCTATTTGTCTTTTAACCTTAAATAGTCCCAACTTAACATGATCCAGTTTTCTTAATAGTTATTTTGTTTCTAAATTTTTTCGTAGTAGGAAAATCTTATCCCCCTCTCTAAAGATTAGTCCCTTAACTCTAGATTTGTCCTTCTGTTGTTTGCTGAGAACTTCTTTCTAGGTAATTTTTTCTGCTATGTCTTGATAAAGTCATTATAATTTGTTGACTTTTACTCTTGCTAATTCTGATATCTTATTTAGAATCTATGGTTCTCGATAAGCCGTAGGCTTATAGCCGTAATTTACGAAAAATAGCGTTTTTCCCGTAGTTAATGACTTTGCAGAGTTATATGCAAACTCAGCTATTAGTAGTAGGTTAATCTAATTATCTTATTATTTATTAATATATATTTATAGATATTATTCTAACGTCTGATTTGTCCGTTCTGTTTATTTATCTGTTTATAGGTAAAATGCTGTTAAGAGGCGATATTCAGCCCCTAGTTTCCCTATAAACGTTTTCTAGAATGTTAACGTGAATAATTTGTCTCTGTCTGTAATAAATTCTCATGGTAATCTATATCGTGCTATTAGTAGCTTAATGAGTATAGTTACCAATTCATCTACTTTAACCTCTATATGTGTTAGTTTAAAGTATACGTATTTTATAAGTTAGTCTACTATAACTAGTATCATGTTATACTATTAACCTCTAAAGGTAGTTATTATCGGTATTCCCGTAATAAAGTCTATTATAACTGATTCCTATAGTAGGTCTGGTGAAGGAATTAGTTATATAAGTCTATATTTTTTATATCTTAATGCTTTATTCTTTTTGCACTTAATACATTCTAAAAGAATATCTCTAACCTTTTTCTATATTCTAGGGATCTAAAAATGTCTGTTGATTTATTCTATAGTTTTTTTAATTCCTTAATGTCCGTGCATTTTAGCTGAGTGTTAATTCTTAATAAGTTTAGTCTATAATATATCTAATACATAGATCATTCCTTAGTCTAGATTCTAGTATAGTTATCCATTATTAAATTTTCTTATTCGTTTTTTCTAGGTGTTTTTAATAATGACTACTGTCTTAATATTTATTTATAAGCTTCCTAGAGATCCGTCTGGTCTTTACTTAAGTATTATATTATATATTTCCGGTATATTCTTTATGTAATCTGCTCTTTAACTAAGTGTATTAGCCGCTATATTTTCTTTTCCTAACTTATAAAGTATTTAAAAGTTAAATATAGAAACTAGTTCCTACTACCTAACTTATTATTAATTCAACTTTTTTGTTATTATGAATGCTGTTAGATTTTTATAGTTTGAGTATATAATAATTTAGTGCTTAGCTCCTTCTAAGTAATGTCTCTATTTCTTAAATACTTAAACTATTATCAGTAATTCTTTATCGTAGATATTATAGTTTAATTTAGTAGTTATAAGTTTATAAGATAAGAAGTTTACTAAATACTTACACTTATTATTCTATACTTATAATAAAATAGTTTTTATAGCTCTGTCTAATATATCCGCATGTATCTCCGTTTAAAGTTATAAATCAAACATTTTCAATATTAGTAGTTATTAGAATATTTTTTTTAATATTATGAAAGCGTTTTTTTTGTGTTGTTCCTATTTAAATTACTAATCTTTCTTTAGTAATTCCATTAAGGGTGCTGTGATTTTTAAGTAGTCCTTAATAAATTATCTACAGAAACCTATAAATCCAAGAAAAGAATAAATTTCTTTTGTGTTTATTAGTGTTAGTTAAGATAGAATATCTTTAGCTTTATCTAAGTTAACTACTATTCCGTCTTAGGATATTAAGTATCCTAAAAACTTAACTTTAGTTCTGTGGAATATATATTTCTCTATTTAAATATATAGCTTATATTCTTTAAGCTTTCTTAGTACTTTTTTAGTGTACTTAATATATTCTTTTAGCATCCTGTTTATGTATATAAGCACGTTATTGAGATATGCTATTATAAATACATCTAGATATTCCCTTAATATATAGTTAATAATTGCTTGAAATATTGCTAGTATATTTATAAGTTCTATTAGCATAACTAAGTATTTAAATAATTTGTATTTTGTTTTAAATACTGTTATCTACTCATGTCCCTTTAGCTATTTATATCTAATAATATCTATTCTTAATATTAAAGAGACTAAACTATTTTGCTCCTCTAAGCTTATCCATAAGTTCTAATATTAGTAGTATTAGATAATAATTCTTAATTATAGCTTTATTAAGGTGTCTGTAATTAATATATAGCCTTAGTTTTCTATTCTTTTTTAGTATAAAGAGTATTAGTGATGCTATCTTACTTTAACTGGTTTATATATATCCTTTTTATTAGTTCTCTTACAAGAATTTTCATAATTCTTTTTGTTAATGTATAGGTACTTGATATAATGGTTTTAGTTTTAAATCTATTCTTTCTTTAAGCGTGATTTTGTAATCCTATTTCTAGTATTCTAATAACTAGTCTTTAGCTTCCTTAAAGAACTATTCTCTAAATTCTTTTTAATATTTATTAGGTATAATAAATGTTGTATCGTGAAATATTGCTTTCTTTATCTATATTATAGCTTTTATTTATTATTATTCGTGGTAGTCATTTCTGATTCCTATGGTTTTTATTTTCTAATTAATTGTTAGGTTCTATCGTGCTAGCTAGTCTCATTCTAGGATAAAATCCTTACTATCTAGATTTATAATCTTAATATAATAGTTATTTGTGTAACCTGCTGCTTTAATAGTTACATTTCGTGTTTTAAGATTAATTAGACTTTTTCTGAATATTATTAGACTATTGTCTATGCATCTTACTTATATAGGTTCGTCTAAAACTCTAGTTAGTATCTAGTATTTCTATACTTACTTATTTAATATAAGTGTCTTGCTAGCTTTACTGTTTATAAGTACTAGTATTTAATTACTGTTAATACATACGTCTACATATAGCTTATTTTCGTGTTTCTTTTAGTTTAGTTATATGTATATAATTAATATATTACTTCTAATCTTTAGTTTATAGCTCTTTAGTAGCTTAGTTATAGTCTACTAGTTTTCTAGTTTTTTATCTATAGCTGGCTCCTAAGTGGTAGTTACTTCTTTAGTGTTTTCTTTTTAGGTCTATAAACTAGACATCTCTGTAGCTAGTATATTTCTTTATTAAGCATTTTATGTGCTTTTCTAGCTTATTCTCTATAATCCTAACATTTCTATTCTAAGAAATATTCTTAATATATGAGTTTTTTGTGTGAGTCTGTAGCTAACTATTCTTCTTAATAGTATTTAGCCTAGTGTTATTAACATCCTATCTAGTATTTATCCCATAATAGTTATTTATATTTATCTAAATTTAGGTCCTGTAATTTATTTTCTAAATCCATATAAATCAATTCTTATTATAGGTTAAGTTCTTTTTTATTTACTAGTTATTATAATACTCTTCTTATTCTTAGTTCTTTAATATGTATAGTGTATTTACTTTATTTATAGTCTCTTTCTATATAGCTAAAAGCTACATATATCTAGTATTTCTTTTTTATTATTTTATTTATAGCGTTATTATCCTGTACTTATAGTATTAATAAAGGGTTTTCTTTTTCCTTTATTTTCTAATAGTATTTAATAGAGTAATAGTACATTACGCTGGTTATAACTAGTATAGGTGTTTATTAATAAATTTTATTTATTTATATAGCTAGTTCTTATCTGCTTAGTTCTTTATATTATTTATTTTCTACTAACTATAATACTTATTAGCATTTATATATTCTATCTTCTAGAGTAACTTTCTAGTATTTAGTAATATAATATTTCTTTTAGTAGTATTCTAATCTATATATCTAATAATATCTCTAGTGTATGTGTTATGTAATTATTATAGATATTAGCTTTTTATCTTCTATTATCTCTTAATCTTTTCTTTATCTGAATTTCTAATTTTCTTTATAAAATAGTCCACCTTCTTTTTCTATAATCTTATAGAATTTTTGTGTCTTTTTTTTAGTTTCTGCGTTATACTATTATACTACTACTCTTTATATTATAGTAATTATTTCACTAGGTTATTCTACTAGATGATTTTTAATTTTCTAATACGGTAATTTATATTCCTAATTAAGGTATATATAACTCCCATAAATTTAGTATTACTTCTTCTAGATTCTTTTTTTAATTATTTCTTTAGTTACTATATCTCGTGCTTGTTCTACTCGGACTATTATTATCTTAATTTTCTTTAATACCTTAGTCTAGACATAAGCCTTCTTAATATCTAATTATTATTATTTATAATTCTTAATAAAGTGTTCCTGTTTTCTATATTCTAGATAAGCCTTATATATATAATATTTTATTTATTTCTTAACTTACTTTCCTTACCCCTTTCTAATAAATACTTATTTAATATTAATATCTATTTCGTTATAGGTTCTATTATTTTTTTTATTTCTTTTAGGTATATAGGTTATTAATCTCCTACATGCCCTTTTCTTTTACTCTTGTTAGTACTACTAGTTATTAATAGTTACTACTTATTTAATAATTTCTAATAAGATGCTTAGCTGCTTTTCTCTGGAGATTTTATTCTTAATTCTATTTTTTAGTTCTTTATAGTATATCATAACTAATAGTTAGTTTACTTAGTTAAGTTATAATTAGATTTATTTAAATTCTGTAGTATAGTTAGCTGCTAATGTATATTACTTAAGTTATTAGAGCTTCTAAATTACTTTAGTTTTCTTATTAATTTCTTCAAAAATAATAATCATTTCCTACTCAAAACGTTCATAATTCTTGAAAGCTTATTATATGTTATTATTATAGTTAGTTAATCCTGCTGCTCCCAGGTTTAAATCTCTGTTAATAAGATAATTTCTTACTAGTAATTTAAACTATTATATAGCTCTACCTATTATATTTATATCAACTACCAGAATCCAATCCTAATTAGTTGGAAATAACTTTTAATTAAATTAATAGTAGAGATCTATTACTGCTATGAAAGTCTTAAAATTATCTTAATTTCTATTAAATTTCTTAAAAGGTTATATCTTTACTATTCCTCCCTTCTAAATTACTATAGCTTGTTATTTAACTTTAAATTATTATTATAAGTTTACTAAAGCATCCCGTAGCTTTATAATAGCTGTTTTTTATTTCTAGATAACTTATTATATACTCTTTATTTCTCTTAATGTATTTTTAGTTATAGATAAAAATCCTATTATAACCTCCTCTTTACTACTACTTTATAATAATAAGTAAAGTTCTTATTTGTCCTTATAGTAAGTTATTATAAACTCTTAATAATTAGTTATTAGAATTCTATCTAACGGTTTTTTCTAATTTCTTGAAATAGTAGTTATAATATTACAAGTTGCTAACTTACTAACGTAAATTATACTAGTAATAAGCTATTTAATTACTTATATAATACTTAGTAGTTCCCTTACTTCTAGATCAGATAGCTTATTAAACTTAGTAGAAATTAATTAACTTAGTAAAAAGTAAGGAGAAATTAATATAGTAAGTTAAGATTTAATAAAATAGTATTAAACTATTTCACTTAAGGTATAAATTTTAATTTTAGAGTAACTATAAAAAATCCAAAATATCCCTAAGCTGTTTTATGTTTTATATTTATAGAAAACCCTCCGTGCGTATATTATATACTTATTAGTAGTATATTAAATACTATTAGAAATTATTAAAAATATTAGAGTCTCTAGTTTTTTTTAATATCTCTAGTTACTAAGTCTTACATACGTGACTACTCCTAATCTTTTGGTATAATTCTATATTTTTATTCTTACTTCTTAGTTTGTACTTTAGCCTGTGCTAATATATCTCATATCTACCTATAATTCTTCCTTTTTAGCTTAAATATACGTTTTTATTTTAGAGCTTTATTAGCTGTTATTGTTAATTTCTTTAGCTTTTTAGATATAGCTATCTTACTATTACCGTTCGTAACACTCTAGCTAAAAAGATAAATAAAAGACTTTAAAGAATAAACCTATTATTATTAATATAATAAAATGTAATAATGTGATATAATATATTACTATATTAGCAGGATTTAATATTTCTTTAGTTTATTATTTATAATTTTTTTATAGCAATTATTCATCTAAGTAACGCCTTTATTATTTATAGAATATAAATTTATATACTATAGTCTTACTTAATATTAGTAAGCTTTTACTTAATAAAGATAAAATGGAATATTAAGATAATACTTCTATTAAGGTTAATATTATATTATACTATAGAATATAATCACGCTAGCTAAATCTATATATTTATGCTAGTATAAACTACTATATTAAACATAATATTATCTTCTTTTAAAGCTAGCTTATTTACTATATATACTTTTTTATAATTTTATTATCTAATTTGTTTATATGTTTTACTGTGTAAAGGAGGCGTTCTTATACTTAGTAGCTAATTTACTAATAATTAAGTTCAGTATTATATTATACGTCTATTCTAGAGAGTAGATAGTAAGTAATTAAGATAAATTAATAAAATTAATTAACTCTTATATAAACACTACTGCGCTAAGAGATACTAGATATTTTATAATCTTATTATTATTATATTTATAATAGTATTATTTGCTCTATTTGCTGTAGACTATATAATATTATAACTAGCTATACTAGCTATAACTTAGTATAAAGCTTAGAGTATAGCTAGCTTACGCTTAGGCTATATACTATTTTATTTAAAAATAAGCCCTTTTTATATCTCTTCTCTTCCTATTTTAGTATAGCTGAAATAGAGCTAATTTATTTTATTAACCTGTATTTATACTATAACGCGTGAAGACTAAGCCTGTTATTATATTATACTAAAATCTCTCTAACTTAGCTGGATGATAATGACATAATATTAAGGTCAAACCACGTAATTAATAAGAGTATTTAATTCGTTAATAATTATATCTAAAGAATTAATTATATGACTACGCTGAGTTGTTAGTTTGTTAACTATATAATCTCTACTAAAAAGCCTTATAATAATAGGTAATTAAAACCTTGAGTGATAGCCTATATAAGCTTTATATAGCAGGCCTTAAAAGTAACTTAGTAGGTAACTAAAAGACTTATAATAGTAGATAATATACTTATTAGATTAAAAGAGAGCTATAAAAGCTTTAGTAAACTTCTTTCTCTTTTTTATTATCTTTTCTTTGCTAGAGAAACTGACCTCTATGAGCACCACTAGCTTATTTTTTTTATACTAAAGAATTAGCTAATTACTTTATCCTACTAGGGGCCAGAAGCTTTATATATATATAAAAATAAATAGATTAGAACTATAAGAAAGCTCTCTACGCTAGAGATAAGAGTTAATCTTAAAGTAATAGCTACTAGTAATAACTATATATTTATTTTTAAGTTACTTAGGTGTGCCGCTACATACTATTCTAATAACATAATTAGAAAAAACTATATTATTAAGAAGCTTTATATTTAGGTATGATATGATAAGAAACTTTTTATAGCTATTACTAAGAGCACTACCTAGAGAACTAATATCTATAAACCTTAGGAAATAGAGATTACGCTTTCTACTCTAATAACTCTTAATTAAGTAATAATTACTAGCGAGCTAGAGTATAGCTATTTTAAAGTACTTATATATTATAACTATACTAATACGCTAGGAAAAGCGCTTAATATGGCTAAAACTAAGCTTAATAAGGCTAGAGATAAGCTTACTAAGCTTTATTAGCTACTAAATAACACGCTTAAGCGCGTAGTAAATTAAGAGAATAAGATTAAAATACTAAGAGTATAAATAAAGAAACTTACGTATAATATATACTCTTTTCTCTCTGTAAAGGCTAGCCTAGTGCTATTATTAATACTAGTAAAGAAAACACGCTTTATAGCTCTACTATAGATTTTTTAGAACTAGGCTAGCTATATAGCTATAGAACCTAACAATAGTTCTAATATAGAAGATTTTAGTAACTAAACTTCTTAAATATTACTTTATGTACTAGCTACTTTACTAGCTATACTTACTATAGGTAGCTATTAAGGTAATAGCTACTTAGCTTAATTCCCTAATCTACTAATACTTAAGAACAGTAAAGATATTACCTTTAATTAATAAAGAGATATCCTAGAGGATAAGGTACGTGCTAACTAAAACTAGTTTACTAGAGCTAGTAAGTAAGCTACTTAAGAGAATATTATCTTTTATATATATATATATATAGAGGGTCCTGTTAACCAGTACTTCTTAATATTTATATATATAATAAAAGAGAGTAAGTAGCTAGTTAGCTACTAGTACATAGTAAATCGCCTAGAAAAAATATATAGTAACTTATATAAGAGACTTAATGTTTACTATAACTTCTAGAAGCTCTACCTTAAAAATCCTGCTAACTTTATTATATTTTAGAGTGATTTTTTTTGCCTAGCTTAAGAACGTAGTTTACTTATAGACTAATAGGTAGAAGAATTCTATAAAAAGCTCTTAAACGCTCTATATACACAAATAGGCATTTATTAATAGTAGTATTATAACTAGTATAATAAGTATATAGACTTAGCTTAAGACTTTGCTAAAGAGCTAGCTCTTAGCGCTAGGAAAACTATTAAGTAAATTAATAAAAAAACTAGAAAAACTTAGCTACTGCTAATTTAGTAGTCTTATTTAAAAACTAAGTATTTAATTTATATAGTAGCTATTATTATCCTACTAATACCTATCTTTAAGCTAGCTAGTTACTATAATTACGGGAAACTTAGTTACTTTATAAAAGACTACTAACTACCTACTTAAGCTATAGCTAAAGTAATTAAGTCTATAGATACTAATAAAAAACTTTATACGCTTTAGGATACTAGTAATAATAAGAAGTTTTAGCTTACTATAAAAGAACTATTAGAGAAAGACTTATCTTAAGGGAAGTTTTTTTTTTAGAGTTACTCTCTAAAGCTACTAACTAGTTTAACTTTTACTAACTATTATTTAGTAGACTAGCTTTTATTCTATTCTATTATATCTCTACTAATAGACTAGCTATTAAGCTAAGTAGTTTTTTTAATACTAAAGTTAGTAGTTTTATTTTAGTATACCTAAAGTATATACGCGCTATTAAGAAAGAGCTTAAGATAAAAACTTACTAAATAAAATCTATCCCCCTAGCTAGCTATAATAATAGACTAAATAGATAAATAAATAAGTACTTTTAGGTTAATCTAGTACTAGATAACTACTACCTATTAACTTACTTTATTTTCTATAATATTAGCCGCTATGATCTTATAATTGGCTGTAAGCTATTTAAAGATATAGGTGCTTTAATTAATTATAAAAAGTAAGTACTTAAATAGCTAAATAATAAGCTAATTAACTACAAGCATAATATTATTATTTTAATGTAAAGTTTATTAACTAAAATTAACCCTTTATACTAAGCTAATGTTAACTGACGTGATAAGCTAATAAATATAGTAATTTTATAATATACTTATAAGCCACCTCAGCGCTCGCTTCAGCGTATAGTATAGTAAAAAAATATTAAAAAAATAAAAGAATAGCTTTACCTATAATAGTAGCTAGAGCTAAGTAAGTAAATTTTTTATTTTTAATTTATCTTACACAAAGACCTCTCTAAAGCAGGCCTTAAAATTAATACTATAAAAGTTATTACCTTTATAATATATATATAATAGAAGGAAACTATACTAGAGTATACTAGTATTTATAAAGTAGATAAGCTTATTTAGAATTATAAAGATAAGCTTAGCCTATTAGACCTAAAGTTCTTCTCCTAAAGCTCTAAAGACCTTTTAGTAAAGGCTTTACTAAAAGAGCTCTATTAATTAAATAAGAACTTTATAGAAGAAGAGAAACTTTAATAGCTTATTAAATAGAAACTATTTTACTCTAGCTACGCTAGTATAACTTAGGTCTACTTTTTAAAAAAAAACTTAAATATACTACCCCCGCATCGCGAAGATATTAATTATAATATTAAATTAATAGCTAAGAATATGCTAATATTAAGCTTATTATATAGTATATTTCTTAAACAGCTATAGCTTATTAAGACCTATTTAAATAACTATCTTAAATAAGGAGTTATTACTTATAGTAATGCTTTATATACTTTCCTAGTACTATTTACTAAAAAGTTTAGAGAAAGATAGCACTTCTATGTCGACTACTATAAGCTTAATACTATTATAAAAAAAGACGTTTATTTAATTCTGTTAATTTAGAAGACTCTTATCTGCCTAGCACGTATAAAAGTGTTTACTAAGTTTAATATATAACAGGCTTTTTATTATATATGTTTAAATAAGAATATAAAGAACCTAACTACGTTCTGTACTTAGTATAGAAATTATAAGTATTATATACTACTATTTAGTTTCTATAATAGCCTTATTATATTTTAGTATTATATTAACAAGGTGTTTTATAGCCTACTAGATAACTTTTATACTATTTATCTTAATAATATTCTAATCTACTCTGAAGATTTACTGTAGTATAAGGAGTATATTACTTAGGTACTAAGACATCTCTAGAATATAAGCTTCTAAATAGATATTAAAAAGAGCAAGTTTACTATTACTAGAGTAAAGTTTCTAGGCCTTATTATTAGCATAAAAGGGATTTAAAAGGACCCTGAGAAGATTACTATTATATAGAAATAGCCAATACCTACGTTAATTAAAAGCCTATAATTTTTTCTAAAATTCTATAATTTCTATAGAGCTTTCCTAAAAGACTATAGATATATTATTTAATTGCTTATTAAGCTACTTAAGAAGGGTATATAGTATATCTTTAGTAAACACAAGCTAGTAGCCTTTTAGCAAGCTAAAAATCTAATACTATTAAATAATATCTTAGTTTACTACTTATTTTACCGCTAAACGCATATGGAGACAGATGTAAGTGATAGGATTATTATAGAGGTATTATTATAGCTCTAAGAGAATAGTCTTTAGTAACCTATAGTTTTCTACTCTAAAACTATAAGTAAGCTCTAGATAAACTATAATATATATAATAAAAAAATATTAGCTGTAATTTATAGCCTTTAAGAATAGTGCTTACAGCTTATAGGCTTATAGACTATAGAATTATTTAATACCCTAACTAACTACTATGTACTAGAGTATTTCTCTATAAAGTAAGAGCTTACTCTCTACTAGATATACTAAGTAATAAGTATAGTAAACTATTATCTAATACTTATTTATTATTTTAGTATAGTTAATATAGTAGCCGATGCGCTCTCACGTAAGTAAGAGAAACTAAAAATCTAAAAAAATAAAAATAAAACAGCCTAAATACATGTCTTTTTTTTAGTAGAGTAAATTAATATTAGCTTTATTAAAACTATAAGTAATAACCTAGCTGTGCTGTTAGCAAGAGGTATGCTAGCTACTAATATAATTAAAATAATTACTATTAATATTTTTATAGCCTTACCTTTCCTAAACGACCTTTACTTACTAATTAATTGTATTATTAAGGTGAATTATAGTTATAAGAGTCTATAGCTATTCTAAGAGTACGCTCTTTCTAGTAACTACTTAATATAAAAACTTAACTAAAGCCTTTTTATATACTATAGTAAGCTAGTAGTTTCTACTATATACTTTTTAAGAACTTATTTTATTTAAGTTATTTATACTACTTAGGTGACTACTTACTTAAGTAAGAGAAAAATAGATAAGCTACTTCACAACCGCTACTACTAAAGCTATATAAGTAAAAATATAGACGACTATATAGCTATATATAAAGCTTATAAATAGAGCTATATATTTTATAATAAGATTCTAGGCTTACTTAAATTACTACTAATTCCTAAGTAAGTATAGCGAGATGTTTTTATAGACTTTAAGTCCTTTTCTTTAGATAAGAAAGGATATAACTGCGTTTTTATTATCATAAACTAGCTAAGTAAACGCTGTTTCTTATTATCTTATTATAAAATAACTATAGCTACTTAGGCAGCTGATATGTACTATTACTATATCTAGTAAGTATTTAGTCTATCTAGATTAATAGTCTCTAATCGCGGTCTTTAGTTTATCTTAGTATTTATAAATAAGCTATACTAACTAATAGGAATTAAGTAAAAGCTCTTAATACTGTATTATCTCTAAACTAATAGAAATACTAAGGTTCTGAACTAGTACATTAACTAGCGTTTATACTTATTTATTAATTATTATTAGGATAACTAGTTAGACCTGCTGCTCTATATAGACTAGGCTTAAATAATTCTACTATATAAAACTATAAGCTTATTACTTTATTAAATTAAGTTTAGCTACTAGCTAATCTATCACTAGAACTAGGAGAAACGTATGAAGGTATTTACTATAGTTTATAAATAGATATCACGTAAGGAAGCGCAGAGCTATGCTAAAGCTCACTATAATATAATAAAGCTAGCTATAGAGATAGCTTAATAAGGGATTACTTAAGTATAAAAGTAATAGGCTTAATAGGCTAATAAGAAGTACCATAAACTAGACTTCTCTATAGAAGATAAGATGTATATTATATCTAAAAACTTTACTACTAGCTAATCTAGCCAGAAGCTAAACCAGCAGATATATAGACCTTATTTTATTATAGGTATAAAGGGATATTTCTATTACCTTAAGCTGCTGCTATATATACGTATGCTTAATATCTTTTATATAAACTATCTATAGAAAGCTTTTACTTACCTATTGTCTAACCAAATTAAACTTAAGGAACCACCTATTAAGGTTAACGGGTATTTTAAGTAGTTAGTATAGGAAATTCTTAATAGCCGCCTATTCTATAGTTAACTATAGTATAAAGTATTCTAGCTAGCTTATAACCTAAATCCTGCCTGGTATAACGCCTAAGGCTTTATAAGCACTTTATATAAGGTAAAAGACTATTATAAGGCCTATTTAGAGAAGGTAGGACTATTAGCACGACTAGACACCTAGTTAAAAGCATACAAAGTAGAGAAGGATCTAGAAGTAATAGAGAAAAATAACAAGGCAGCTTTAAAAACAAGAGTAGTACAGAAATTAGTAAGAAGAAGACTATAACCTAAAAACTTAAGGATAAGCCTTCTTTAAAGAGGGGGTAATATAACAGTACTGTTTACTTTACTTACTATAGGCTATATAATATCATGACTAGCTATACTAGCTATAACTTAGCATAGAGCTTAGAGTATAGCTAGCTTATGCTTAGGCTATATACTACCCTATTTAGAGATAAGCTCTCTTTATATCTTTTTTCTCTCTATCTTAGTGTAGCTAAAATAGAGCTAACTTATTTTATTAACCTGTATTTATACTATAATACGTGAAGACCAAGCCCGTTATTATAATATTCTAGATAATAGTATATTTAATTTTAATATTCCGTGTTAGCTTTATTACTAAAAGTAGTTAGTATACTAGTTTATTAACTATAGATACTTTAGAAGGGCGGCTTTTTAATTTATATATTATAAGCTAAGTAATTTAACTTACTTTAGTATAAGTTTATTTTAAATAAGTCTTTTTTAAATAGTATATAAATAAAGTCCATTTCATAATTAACATATATTCTATAACTAGAGTATATAATAATATAAATAATAAAAAGAGATAGGAGAATAGTAGGTGTTGAGTTAATATAACCTATCTAGTTTTTTATAATTATAGGAATTTATTATTAATTAGTATAATTTCACGCTACCTATAGGACGTTAGTGTATATTATAGTATTTTATAGTAGTATTAGCTATATATCTCTTTTATTACTTTATAGCCTATAGTTACTTTCTTATAAACTTATTAACTTATATCTTATTTACGTGTTCGAAATCTTTATTATATATAGTATTATATATATTCTAGTTACTATAGCTATTTATAAAGAAGGTATCTATAACACTAATATCTATTAATATAAAAGAGACTAGTCTTATAATGTAATTAATATTATATATTTAGAGAACATCTAGCGTGCGCTTTGTCTTAATATTAGATAACTTTATATTCTATACTTTTAATATTCTAGTTTTTATATTAATCTTATCTTTATTATAAATATAAATAGTTTCTACTAAAGCCCTAGTGTATACTATGTACTTGTTATTACTATTAAGTTAGCTTATATTTTAAATTAATAGTAGTAGCTAAAGTCTTTTTATTTTATAGCTATAGAGGCTATTATTTACTTATATATATTCTTATATTATTATATTATTATAGTAAAACATAGCTATATCTGACTACTCTAGTATATAGTAAATAAAAACTTTATTAAGTTATTTAAATTAAATGTATTTTTACTAAGGTGAATGTAGTAGGTAATATTGTAATAAATATCTATAAATATTATTAATACCTATCTAGTATTAATATTAAGTTAGTTAATGTTTTAGTTTATTTTTTAAATTTTATTAACTTACTTATAGTATTCTCTTATGAAGAGGGCTAGTTTAGATATAAAGTTTATTATTCCTATTCCCTACTATACTTTTTTAGCTATATACTAGAAATTTATGTTAATATTTTAGTCCTTAAGTACTTAAGTGTTAAAGCTATTAATATTTTATATATATAAATAATACATATATATATTACTAAAAGGACTTAGTTATACTATTTATATTATATCTATTTTATTTGTAGTGCTAATTATGGTAGTTAGCTTCCATAATTAAAGCTTAAATTATTATATTTAAGTATATAGTATTATATTATATTATTATTTTTTTATAAGTGTTTTACTTATTAGTTTTATAGTAAAATCCCTTCTATAGCTTATAAGCCTACTCTAAATACTTTATATTTATATTTTTAATTAATCTAAATTTCCGGATTGCCTCTGGGTAGTGGGTAATAGTATATAGCTTAAAAATATTAAAGTTTAAAGATTCTACCTTACTTAGTTAGAATAAAAGAAATATATCTTTAGTTTAATCTATTTTATATATTATTGTTTCTATATACTAGAGTGTTATATTATCATATATTATATACTATAATAATATAATAAAATTAATAAAAGCTTAAATAAATAACATGGTGTCTTTATTATACTTTAATAGAGAAACTATAATTAAAACTAATTAATATAATAAAGACTTATATATCTTCCCAGTCTACTAGTGGATGTTTGTTTAATTATTTTATATTATTATATTAGTAAACTATTCCACTTATGTAAAGTAAGTAATAAGAAATATTTCTATAAATAATAGTTACTAACCACAACTATCTATATGCGGAATATTAAGTTTTTAGAATTTTCTAGTTTATATCTCATATTAGAGAAGATCTTGGATTTAATTTAAAAAATATTTACTAGTAAAGCCTTTAAACACCTAGTGTAAAAAATCAAGTACTATTATTATATAAATATTAGATAGTTTATAGTTCTATATAAAGTTATAGAAAGAATAGATATAATCTTTATTATCTCTATTATAAACTATATAGTTCTTTTATTATTTACGTAGCTATATTTATATAGTTTAATATATTCTTAAAAGTTATAGCTATAAGATAGCTATTACTAAATTATTATTATAAACAGTAATAAAAAAGTAACTGTACTTAAGGAGCTGAAGGAACTAATAATAATAGCTAATAAAGCTCTAAAATAAATATATATATTTAAGCTTAAAAGAAAGAATTATAAGTAGATATAGAATATATTAGCACAAGCTAAAGCATAGACTAAGAAGTAAAAATAAAGATATAAAATTATACTAGTAGATTAGAAGCATCTACCCACATAATAAAATAAGATTTAGTAAATAGAAATAAAGTAAGATAATAGAACCTTTAGTAGCTCTAGTAGTCTTTAGTAGTATTTAATATACTATTAATAAGTATATAATATACACATAGAGAATTTACTATAAGTATAAGGCATTAGACAGTTTATAATTACTTTTAATTCTTTATAGTTACTCTAAAATTAAGATTCATACCTTAAGTGAAATAGTTTAATACTATTCTATTAAATCTTAACTTACTATATTACTTCTTTCTATTTTTACTAAATTAACTAACTTCTACTAAGTCTAATGAGCTATCCGATCCGGAAGTAAGGGAACTAATTAATAGTTATAATAATTAATTAAACAGCTTATTACTAGTATAATTTACGTTAGTAAATTAGTAACTTATAATAATTATATTATTAATTTAGTAGTATTTAGTAAACTAAGCAGCTGCAGCTGTTTTTAACACCTATAAATATAACTAGAATTAGAAAGTAATATTAAATATATCTATTTATATATTAGAAACGTATTTCTTTTCTACTAGCCTTTTTAAATACTTTATATAGTGTTAGTATTCATGTTTAAGTAATAATAATTTTATTAAGATTTATATTTAAGTATAGCCTTAAGGGCTTTGTGTTATACTACTAGCCTTTTAGTATAATTACTAGATATATATACTAGAAAATATATAAGCGGTAGTAAAGCTTGTTAGTTTACTAACTATTAGACATTTAATTTAATATTTCTAATTATAAAATAAACCAGCTAGGCCTTCTTATTACTAGTATATATTATTAGTTATGTTTTATTACTAGCTAATAAAATTAGTACTATAGTTATATTATATAGTAGTTACTTTTATATTTTCTACTACTAGTCTATAGTATAAAGCTTATTATATACTTTTATTTTACTTAATAAGTATTATCTTATAGGCGAGAAGACTATATCACTTTTAAAAAAAATATAATTAATAAATAGTAATATTATATATAGCGTATCATAATAATACACTAGTAGCTATTAATTATTAATAATAATAGTTATTATTTTCTATTATAGTTAGGTGTTCTTGCTTTAGTTGCGTAGCTATAATAGCTTTTTTCTAATCTCTTTAATATTTTAGTAAAAGAAATGCTTACTATATATTTCTTATAATTATATATTACTTAGCTATATATTAATAGCGTGATTTAATATTTTATAAATTATTTATTATAAAACTTCTGTATATTCTATCTTGCTATTAAATAAATAAGGTGGTGTAAGTGCCTTCTCTAATTTACTATTAATATATTTAATATATTTAATATATAATATACTATTATATAATACTATAATATTATTAATAAGTAGTAAATTTTTTTAATTCTATTTTAGAAATTTACCTACAGCACGGCTAGTAATCTCTTTAAATATCTTAATCTAAAAAATATATATAAATACTTTTATATAAGTTTATTAGTTAGCTTTAGTATTTACTAGGCTATATTAACTATTCTAAGTAACTAAAATTTCGTTATATCCTAAGTCTGCAGTCTGTTCTATTATTTTTCTAATAATATTATTATCTAGAGTTTAAGTAAATAGCTATCTAGTATCTTATTCTAATTTAACTTTATACTTAGTTAACTAGTGTTTTTCTATATTTTAACGGTATACTAGCACTTTTTTCCTAGTATTATTAATATAATTAAGTTTATATATATCTCTTATTTAGTTTTATTAACTAAGGCTTAACGCGCTAATAATAATATATCTTTTTTATATTTATAAATCTTTCTTTATACTAGTCTTTACTACTTCTAATATCTTTACTATTATTTATAATAAACTGTATTCTATAATACTGATATGCCGTTAAACTTAAGTAATATAACTTTATAATAGACTTAAAGAAAGATATATAATTATAAGAAGTATTCAAGTAGGGAGCACTAGAAATAGAGAGAATACTACTAAAATTAATAAAAAAAAGCGTAATTATATATATATTATTAGTAAATAAGACCTTAAGAAATAAGCCTGAGGTTAGAAGACTACTAAAGTTATATAAATAGCTAGTACTAAAGCCCTAGCTAAGGTATACTCAAAGGTAAGGAAAAATACCCTTTATAATAACTTATTACTAGTCTAGATATTAATACTAGCTGACTTAATGCTATTAAGCAGATTTTTAAGCAGATTATCACAAAAAAAGGTCTGTTATATACTTTATTCTATAAAAAATTAAATACATTACTGCGTAAAAGGATAATCTAGAAAGTTATTCTTTAAATAATAGAATATAAGAGGGTATTAAAGCTGTGGGTATATAAGACTATATAAAATATACTAGCCCGCATATAGTTAAATATATATAAGAAAATAAAGATATAAAAGTAACTTAGTAATTATATAATTAGTACAGAGAATAAGCACGTACTTAGTATAAATTTATAAATTATATTTATATATAGCTATATATAAACTTATGGATATAGTCTTAATTAGTTATTAATATTACACTATAGTTAGTAGCTAGATAGTATAAACTTGGTTTTATATATAAATATAGCTTTAAGTCTAGTAACTATATCTCCTATAACTTAGAAACTATATACTATAGAGTATTAGTAGTTTATAAAAATATATATAACTACTAGCATGAATTATAACTTAGTTTAGATATAAACTACTAATATAAATATTATATTTATATAGAATAATAGAGCGTTGAGGGCTGCCCTATTTTAGGTAATTTATAATAAAATAAGCTAGGTAGTATTTACTACTGTTTATAGAAATAGTATATAACTATATACTACTATTATAAGCGTGTTGCTAATGTGTATATAGCTTTATTTCTATTATAATATATATTAGCTAAACTAGCAGAAAGTAGCTAATTAACAGAATAACTATTATTTTATATAAGATAGTTATTAGAGTTATTAGACATATTAAAGTTAAATACTATTACTATAATATATATATAATTACTTTATTTATTAGTATTATTAAATCTTTAGCTGAATATAGTGTGCTATATGATACCCTAATCTACTATATTATACTCTAAGTAATAGTAAATTATAGGTACTAATTAATAGCTATAATTATAAGCAGTTTTTTATAAGATATATATTTAGTATTCCGGCTATTACTATTATTAATATATGTAATTACTATTAGATTATATTTTACTTATTTTATTATTTTTTCTATTTATTATACTATTTTAACTAGCTAAGTCCTAGTTATCTTTGCTTTAGTTTTTATTTATTTTACTATTCTTACTAATTAAGTCTCTACTTATCTTGCTATTATAACTTTAGTTTCTATTATTACTATTACCCTAATTAGCATTCTGTGTCTTCGCGAAGTTAGAGAGACTAATATTACATTCTAAGTCTAAACTATATAAAATAAAGTTATTATTATATTTATACTATTAATAAATTTGCTTTATAACTATACTAATATTAAAAGAGGCTGTTAGGTAGTTATAGTATTTCTTTTTTTTTTAACTGCTTAAGGTTAATAAACACTTTATTATCTTTACACTATTTAATAATTTTATAGTATATAGTATTTATAAAGAACTTGTTTCTAGTATAGTAACTTATAACTATTAAGGTATTACTAATAATAATTAAACTTACTTATAGTTTAGTAATTACTAATAAATTTCTAGCTACATCTCAGATAAACTTTAGTAGACTAATAATAGTAGTATTATAGATTAGAAATTTAACTTAACTATTTTAGATACTATTAATAGTAAAGGCCTGAATCTAGTTAACTTTTAGTATAATTTCCTGCTATATAGTGCTAGATAGCTAACTATAATACTATTCTACTAAAGTATATAATCCTACAGTATAGATAGTAAGCTATACTATATATAAAATAATAAGACTAATTCATACTAACTTAATACTAAAGTTAATTAGTATTATTATAATATAGAATACGTACTATGTATGATATATGTTATAAATAAACTTACTAAATTTATTTACTTATATTATACTCTTAATAGATAGAAATATAATAATATAATTAAAATAAAGTCTCTCCTTAAAAAAAGCGGCTGCTAACTTAGATGTGTTTTTATTTCTAATATTAAAACTAATATAAAGCTAGCTATATAACAGGACAGCGTTTATAAGGCATGTAATATTTTTAATAAATTAATATTATAACTAGAATTATATAGTATCTGCACTAGCTAATAGTAGATAGCTATATAAGAATACTAACTTTTATTAGTAGAAAGAGATATTAGTATTTAAACTAAGTATAAACCTAAGCTAATATATATTACTAAGAAAGATTTAAGGTATAGAATTTTTTTTTAAATATATATACTTCCTATACTGTTTGCGTAAGGCCTACTCTATATAAGCCTACTAAAACTACTTAATTTCAATATTTTATTAGCTTTATTATAAAAAATAGAATATAAAGTGCTGATAATGTGTACACGTGTTTATAAAATAATATTAGAAATTATAAGAATAGTATTTATCTTCTTCGCTGGGTCTATAATTACTATATTAAATAAAAGTATTAAAGTTATCTTATTATTACTTATTATCTTTTCTTTTATTATAAGCTAATTAAAATACGAATAAAACTCAGCATATTTAGCTAAGTTAGAGTTTATAATAGGATATAGATTTTTATTACTATTAAGAACACCTATAAGGTGTAGTAATTACTAATCTTTTAATAAATCTATAAGCTTAAAATACTTATTAAAACTAGTAGTATTACTAGCCTTAAACGTATGGTAAATTAGTAGGGCTATATTTAATATATAGGCATCACTATTAACAGGATAATTATTATACATATTATTATTATTATTAATATATTTAGAAGTATTATTAATACTAGGTATAGTCTACTATATAATAGTATTTTATTTAAATACTTTAGTTTTAGTTACGTGCATGTGCTGGTGAGTGATAATAGGAAACTTTAAAGTCTTATCTTATAATTAAAGTATCTTATAATCAGCTATAAAAGCAGCATTGATATTCTTAGCTAGTATATTAAGTTAATAATTAAGAGATAAAAGTATCTAGATTCTACAGAGATCCTAATACAGCACTTTAAGTTAGTATTAGTATTATATTAATATAATTAGTAGTATTAATTTACTAGTGCTTTTTAGATTTTAGATTAGTAGAATATTATTAGTTATATACTTAAGTACCGTACAGGCTTATTTTTACTTATTATTTAGAAATAGTAAGATAGACTAATAGGCATTCTTAATTACGATAATACTATACTTATTAATATTATAAGAAAAGTAGTTAATGTATAGAAGATTAAGAAAGTTATTAGCTATAATAATCTAGCGCTTAATTAAAAAAACGCTGATTTTTTACTATATATATTATAAAGTATTAATTTTTTAAGCTATTCTAATTTTAGAGATATGCTTACGTATATAATATTTTATATTCTAAGACTTAATTAGCGTATTACTTAGTTCTTTAATAGTTATAAATTAATAGCTATTTAAAATATACTCCTGCTTAATATTAGGGAGCATAGTAAACATCCTATTTATATAAAATTAAAAAATAAAGTAAGAGTAGTTATAGCTAGAGCTAAATAGTATTATATTAATAATAATACACTTTTAGTTAACAATACTATCCGAGTTTTCTTTAAGAAAAATTATATTAATAATTAAATCTATATAAAGACTAAGCCTTAGAGCTATTTAAATAGTTATAAAAAAACTCTATTACTACCTCCAGGAAAAGTAATAAAATGAATAATAATAGATATATAGAAGTTCTAGTTAAGACCTTTTATGCCAGCAATCACCAAATAAAAGCTAATAGTAAAATATTTAATAAAATAGTTAAACTAATATCTTACTATAATTTAGTAGGATGGCTGGGTATTTACTAGAAGTTATATACCTAGCTAAACGTTAATAGTACGCCTGTTCTATTAATAGAGTAGAAAGTTCTTATATTTTTACTTATTTAGACTAGCGTTTAAGTCGCTAATAAGACTATTAATCTACTTAATACTAAATATAAAAAAGTAGATAATAATCTTTAAGTAAGCTAGTAACATGTTCTAAGTATAATAAATTTATTAAGTATATAGTTTAAAGTTATTATTAATAAAAAAGTACTTGCTAAGTAGAGTGTATATACTACTATTAAACTTATTAAAGACAAAGGTAAATTTAATGTGGTATAACTATAATATTATAATATTTTATAAGAAAATATACTTAAAATACTTAAGTATTACTAAATATAATAAATACTAGATATCTAAAGAAATAGTATTAACAGTATTTATATTAATAGTGCTGTTAATATTTGTGTTTGTGAATTAAATAAGTATTATCTTATATACACGGCCGCTATGCGTCTCATTACTTTTATAAAACACTATAAACTTAATATTATATAAAGTAATGTGTTTATTAACGATCTGTGTTATAAACTATATTATAAGTTAATCTTTATTTAGTAAGTTAAGTATATTATGTGGTTTATCTATCTTAGTATTATTATTACTACTCTAGAATTTAATATCCTTTATCTAGTTATCTAATGCTTAACGTGAATTGACTGGATTAAAAAATTATTAGAATTATAAGCTATTATCTATTTTAGTGATATTTAAAGAAACGTTATTAAAATCTTATTTAATATCTATAGGCTTTAAAAGAGCAGTAGTTATACTAAAAATAGCAGTATCTATTATATTAGTTATATTTAAAATAATTATAATAACTATTACAGGTGGAGCTTTAGACCTATTTATATAATTATTAATAACATATTCCATACTTCTATAATTCTTATATAATTAGTTATAATAGGTTATAATATAGTTAATTAAGCTATAGTTTAGGCATATATATGCTAGTTAGTAGTGCTTTTATACTAATTTAAAATAGTCCTACTTTTTATAACTTTTTATACTATAGTTATGGTAGGTGTTTTAAGTATAGTTATATTTAAAATAGCTAGTTTTACTATAATTATAATAAATTTATAAGGCTTGTTTTTTTAAGGCATACAGCACACATATAGCCCGTTAAGCTATAAATATAGTATTTTAAAGTGTTAACTATAGATATATAGAGGCTACTAAGCTCAAAAAGCCAGGCATTACTAAACTAGAGATTATTATTAATAAATAAACTAGTATTAGTAATATCTATAGCTAGAGGATGTTTAAAAATTATAACTTCTTTTATAAACTTCTTACAGTCACTAATATAGTTAATATTATAGTTAATAAAATAATCTATAAAAAAATCTATTCTTAATAGTAGAATATATATTAAGTAAGTTATTTATAATATTCTCTTAGCACACTTAAGCCTCTTATTAGATATATAGTATAAGAACTAATTTATTTAATTTATAAGCTAATAAATCTTCACATCTATAGACTTAGCTAGTATAGATTTAAGTAATAAGTATAATAAAACTATTTAGCCTATATTAGTAATATCATCAAGCAAAGGCAAGTAAGGTTTATAATAGAAAATAAAGTTAGTAAATAAAAAAGCCTAAAATTAACCTATAACTTAAAATCTTAGTATAACTATATATAGTAATATAATATATATTAAAGCTAGTAGTAATTAATATACTAATACTTACTACTTATAGTATAATATAAGTTTATAAGAACTACTCTATCTAGCCTATTTTATAGTATAGATTAGGTGATAATCTAGTACTGTTAGGCTCTTATAGTTTATAATATAAGCATATAGTATAGAAGATAAAAGACTTAAAGAAAAAGAAATTTAAGTAAATAACTTTAAGTCTTAGTATGCTTTATATAGTATTTAAAGTAAATTAAAACTTAATAACACATTAAGCGCGCTACACTATTAAATAAGATATTATAAAAAATATTATTTACTTTTATACAATATTATACATCACATGCGTCTTAATAGAATAGGGTAGATAATATAAATAGTTAATAAATACATACTAATAATACATACTTACTACTATAAATTATAATAAAATACTAATTTATATAGAATTTCATAATAGAAAGTATTTTATATAGATTTAGAGTATATATTAATTATTATTTTCTACGTATATACCTCTGTCGTATTTATATATTCTTATTACTATATAAAATACTATATATAGTAAGTAAGAGATATATAATAGCCGGAAAAATTAATACTTTTTTTTAATTATTTAAAAGCTTAGTAAAGGCTGGAAATTCTTTACTATATAAAATAATAACACAAGATAGAGGTCTTTAGTAGTGTAGAAATAAATAAAATATATTACTTTTTATAATAAGTATTAACAGATAGCTACTAGTTACTTTATATTATTATATATCTTATATATAGATGTTAATAGTTTTATGGATATTAATAGTATATATCTTAACTAACTTTATACGACAATAATAATACTAGTAACATTTTATATATTATATTAAAATAAGTAATTATTTTTCTACTAGAACTCTACCTAATCACGGCTGTTCTTATTATTTTATTATAGTTAGAAAGTTTAAATATTAGCGTATGTGCCTATTAAGAATATATAAATTAAATATAAGTATATACAAGTTATGTCTGGATTTACTTATATTAAAAACTATAAAAGTCTAGTAGTGCTGGACTGCTGTCTAGCCTATATTATAAAATAAACTAAATAAGGTAGTTTTTATAAACTATAAAATTATAATATAATTTTATTAGTATACCATAATATACCGCACGCTGCTAAAGAGAAAACTAGAGACTTTAGGCCTTAATCTATAAGATCAGCAAATAACTACCTAATAACAGTAATAGTTATAATAATAAGAAAATAATAAGAAGTACTAATTATTATAAATAGCTTATTATATATCTTTTTTATAGAAGTTACTAGTATATATACCTAGATTACAGGTACTATTATAAATTAAAGTAAATTTACTACGTCTTTTTACTATGTTTTTTTACTATATTTTTTTACTATATTTTTATGCCTTATTATATATTTATTTTTAATAATCTATTCTAATACTTAATACTAGCGCTGTTTTAACTAAACGTTAATTAATAACTACGTTCTTTAATTTAATATTTATTAATATACTTTTATATATTCTACTATTGTGTATATGTTGCTGATAAAGTACTATAATAATAGCTAGTTTATAAGTAAAGCTACTAGAGTGGTATGAAGTATATCTAAAACTAAATAAAAATATAAAGTTCTCTAAAGACTTCAGATTAAGTCCTTAGTAGTATAGTATTCTAAAGTAGAAAATTATAAGAGTTATACTTAAGATAAAACCTAAGAACATAATTTATTATAATAACTTAGATAATATAAAATATAAATATGTTATGGAATTCTGTGCTAAAATGCCAGAATTTAGCAACATACTAGAAAAGTAAAAAATATATATAATTATAGAAATAATAAAAACTATACATATAAATAATATAAAGAGAATATAAGATAGTTTTTAATTTATATAGATATAAACTTTAATATTTCTATTTCTATTTATAGACCTGCTGCTACCTAAACCCGGTTACTAAACCTAAATAATATTATTCTATTAGTAGAGTATACCCTAATAGATAAATTTAATTAAATAGTTATTATATAATATTTTATTTTATTTAACTAATTAGGCGGCACGTGTACTTATTAGTAAAAAAAATATTTTAATTAAGATCTAAAATATACGCGGGGATAACACATTAGAAGTAATTAAAATACTTAAAGTCTTATATATTTTATTTAAAAGTAAATAAATTACTTTATTAAAGAAGCTAAGAAAGGAATTAGAGATTTATAAAAAGTTTTATTATATAAATATATTTAAAAATAGTATATATCTGGCGTTGTGGAAGTATGAGTATTTTATTATTTAAAATAATACCAACCTAAACACAGCCCTTAACTAGATAGTAAGAAATAATATATAGACTATAATACTTATAATGTTATTATTACCTTTAAACGTCTACTTTATAAATATTATTAAAATATAATTCTTTATTTCTATAATATAGTTTACGCCCTAAACCTATAAAGAAAGTAGTAGAAAGTATAAAATAGTAATATATATTAGCAGTAACAGTAGCGATAATAAACTATTTCTATATAAGTAAAAAATAAAATAAATAGTTTTATACTATTTACTATTAAGAAATAATAAGGAAGAGAAGATTTACTCTAATAAATATTCTAAAAATAAATCTACATTAACTAATAGTAATATAGATAATAATAAGGTAGATAATAATAGTGTATATATACTTAGTAATTTTAATTCTAGTTTTAGTAGTAAAGAAAAGAATAATATCTTAAATAATAGAAATAATAATAACGATAAAGCAAATGATAATAATAAAGAGTGTAATATTATAGATAATAATTTTAATTACTAGGATATTAATACAGATGAGTTGTATAAACTTAATAAGTAAAAAATTTTCGTATTCTTTTATTAAGCTAGTTTAGATAATTTAGATAGCCTTCTTACTTATATATAAGAAATAAACTTAAAGCTTATTTATAGATACTTTCTACTTATTAATTTTAAAGCACTTATAGAGATAGATTTAATTAAGATTTTAAACTAAAGTCTTAATATTAACTTTAAAATTAGTTTATACTAGCTAGCATTTATGGTTTGGGCATTTATATAAGAAAAGACTATAATAGAAAATAGTATTAATACAGACTTATTTAGCTTAAAAAATAATAATAATAATAATTACTTTTTATTTTATAAACTACTTTTATTACTAAAATATAATAAATATAGAGTGAGCTAGCGCGCGTTAGAACTAGTCTTTTTATTTATTTAAATTATAGCTACTTAATATAATATATCTAAGTATAAAACTATAGCTATTTATATACTATTATAAGTAATATAATAGAGATCTTTACCCTACTAAGCTATAGTAAGATATTATAGTTACTATTATATCTAACTTTAGTTTACCTAGTTTTTAGAATGATATTAGATGTATGCTAAAAAATAGCACGATTATACAGCACTCTTTTCTACTTTAGATTATAATTTATATATCTAGTTTTAATATTAATAAGCTCTTTAGTAAATTAACACTAGATAAATTAATAACAATCTATAAAAACATTAACTAGTCTAATAAAAAACAATATAAAAAAGAGAATTAAATATTTGTGGTTAGTAAGAATGTGTAAACACACCTATAGAGTAAAGCTATATTTATAAGACTATATATTAAAAAGTATAATGCTATATTAATAAAAGCATTATAATACTCTACTCACTTTATAATAATTATAATATAAGATTATATTAAGTTATAACTAAAAGATAAGTTAATTTATATGCGACAGATTACTTAGTTATACTCTAAAAAAAAGGATTTTATAGTTAGATATATCTATTAGCCTGTTATATAGGTTAGATATATATTCTAAGACAAGTACCACCTAAATATAAGTAGTAATATTATAATAGACTTTATTAAAGATGCTGTTAAGAAATATTATAGGATATATAGTTATAACTTTACTATATAGAATATATTGGTACACCTAATAATATTAATCTAATATAATTACTAAGATTTATTATAACTAGACTAAAGTATAACTAATAGGCCTAGATTAAGAAAAAAGATTTATTTAGGATTCTATATGAGCTTACGGATAACAACGTTAAAATAAAAATAAAGGAATTTAGTTATTTTTATAAGAAGATAAAAACTAATCTACATGCCATAATATAAGACTTTAAATACGGTAAACTAGCTATATTTATCTATAGAGTAGTGCTAATATTTCAAATACGTAAAGAAAAATTAATATATTAGTTTAATAATAAACTAGTTATTTTAAAGGTTAGTATTTTTAAGCTTAATACTATATATATTAAGTCCACTCAAAATAAAGCGGCTATTATTAGAAGACTAGAGGAAAAAGTTAAAATAAAAAATAAGTATAAATATACTAAGCTTATAGGTAAATAGAAAGTAAGCAGAAAAGACTTAGGTTTAAAACCTAGTAGGCTTAGTATTACTATCTTAGAGTTCTATTATACTATAAAAGTAGTAGTAACTATAGTCTAAGTAGTTAAGTACTAAGATAATAACACGTCTTTAGTTATAAAAGATTAATGAAATTACTTAATTACAGACGTGCTTATTAGAAAGTAGGTTAATAAACTATAGAGTATATTTCTTACTATAATTTTTAATAACTAGTTTAGATTTAATACAAAGTTTAAGGCCGCTCTTACCATATATACTAATATTAAAAAACAGAAGAGAAGAGATAGCTTATAATATAAAATTCTTATTATAACTCATAACCCTCTTATGTTAGCCGCTTGGAAAAATAGACTCTATTATATATATAGCGACAAATCTGTTCTCTATTATGTAGCTAGTATAAACAATAATAAAAAAATAAAGCTTTATAACTATTTGAAAATAATAACTCTAGATAGATTTTATTTTATACTTTTGTATTAGTTACACTGGCGCTGAATATATAGTATATAAACTATACTATTATAATAAAACTAAGCTATAAGTATACAGAGATTAAGTAAATATTTACTAGAATAAACTAGTAAAGATAGATAGAACTATACTACTATAGTTATATCTTAGTTAATAATAAGTCTAGTATTAAATAGAAAATAGTAAAGTTAACGGAATTTACTAAAATAATATAAAAGTTCGTATATAGTAATAAGAAGAACATAGATATGGTGACAGCACCAGATAAATATAAACCTATATTTCTAGAAATATAAATAGTGTATATATTCTACTAAGCATTTTAAAGGTTTAATTTTAAGAGATTATTATAAAAAAAGGTAATAAGATAATAGTCATACCTTATATAGTACTATTACTAGTATGCTGTGATTATTATAAGTTACTTATATACTACCTAAATAATATATATATTAGCAAATTCCATATAGTGGAGTAGTATATATAATAATAAAGTAAATTAAAAACTCTATAGTTTTATATTAATTTAATATAATCTTACTACATATATTAGCTACTGTCTGTATTTTACTAAAATTTATATATATTATAGTATTTTATAGTATTTTATAGCATCTTATTATATACTTATACTTAAAGTTATAATTAACTATAGTTTGCAGTAGAGTTATAGGTAGAGTCACATTTAATAATTAAATACTACTAAATACTTAAATAAAGTTATAATTAGCTATAGTTTATAGTAGAGCTATAAGTAGAGCCACGTTTAGTAACTAAATACTACTAAATACTTAAATAAAGTTATAATTAGCTATAGTTTATAGTAGAGTTATAAATAAAGTCACGTTTAGTAACTAAATACTACTAAATACTTAAATAAAGTTATAATTAGCTGTAGTTTGTAGTAGAGTTATAGGTAAAGTCACATTTAGCAGCTAAATACCACTAAATACTTAAAAATACCGGAAATACTAGAATAGCATGAATATAAAATTCTTAGCCATAAATTTTTTTTCTGATATATAGCTATCTATTAGCAGGTTTCTATAAATTATATTTAAATACCTTAATAGTATTTTTTACTTACTATTATTATTATTTTATCTTCTCTAAAACTCAAAAAAAAGGTAAATCTAAACTATATAATTTTATTATAATGCCAAAAAAAATTTGGTTTATAATATATATAGTATAAGAAATAATTCTTTTATATAAATTAGTACCTAAATAAGTAAAAAATTAACAGTTTTAGTAAATTAATAAATTATGCTAATATTACGTAAGTATTATATATTATTTATTTTTACTACTTTAGTTTTATAATATACTATAAAGTTTAGGGTTTTTAGTAATTTAATTTTTTTAAGTAATATAAACTACTCTATATAAAAAATAAGCTATAAACTAAAATTAGTAAATTAGCTTAAGCTTTTAGTTTTCATTATTAGTATAAAAGCCTTTAACTTATATTAATATAAATAAAATTAGTAGTATAAAAAAAAGTTAAGATATAATAAAAGTAAGTAAAGTTTACTACTTTATTATAAAACTAATTTATAAATATTAAACAATTATTAAATTTAAAAAAATAAAGTAGTAATTTTTAAATTTTATTCTTTTAATTTTAACTTTATAGTTTTTACTTTACTTTTTTATATTCTTCTAGTTTATACTATTACTATTATAGAGTTTTTACACTTTTAACTAAGTTTTTTTTTAATTATAATAGTGTTTTTTATATTATACTTTATTTATACTTTTATAATATTTTTATAACTTATTACTTTTACTTTTTTAACTATTATTAAATAACTTAATATTATAAGAGTACTATATGTAAAAAGTTAAAAGCTTAAAAAAAAGCATTAATTAGTTACTATATATAATACTAAGTAATAGTTTAAAACATTACGTAAAAAAAAGAATAAAATAAGTTATAAGTAAAAATATTTAAAGTAAAGTCTATACACTAACATACAACTAATACATAAATATATAATAAAAAAAAGTTTATAAAAAAAGCTTTCTTAAAAGGTTCTTATAAGGTATTATAAATAATTCCTATAATAAATTTTTTTTTACATTTAAGCTTTTATAAAAAGTATTTATATTAAATATTAAGTTTAAGTTAGTTTAAGTTTTTAAAATAAAATTCTTTTATAATAGCTATATTTTAAAAATTGCTTATAATTTCTTATGTTAGGTTATTATATTTAGTTTATTTAACTAGATATTTATAGCATTTTTATTTATAGCTTAAGTGTAGTTCTTTAATTTATTTAATATAGTATTTAGTTTTACTACTAATTTTAATAAGTTTAGGTAAGAGGTTTAGTTAACTTAAAAAATACTTAAATTTAAGTATAATAGGCTAAAGTAATAATATATAAAACACTAAGTATATATTCAAAAATTTAGAAATTTTACGTTAGTATATATATAAAGAAACTATTTAAAAATTTAGTATTTTTTTAAAAACTTTAAGTCTAGCTTTTTAAATATTTATTTTATTTAAATATTTTAAATATTAAGCTAAATTATGTCTTCTATTTAGTAGTTAAAAGTAGAGAATTATTTTTAGTTTATATACTTTTTTTAAAGAGCTTAAGCTGAAATTTTTTTTTAAACTAGTTATTATATATTAACTATTTCTCTATTATATAATTAGCTTTTATAAGTTATAGTACTTAGTATAAATATTTTTAAATATTTATAAAAAGTTTAAAACTTATTTAAAAGTGTTAATTTATATTAGCTAAAAATAGAAAAACTTTTCTAAATTTAAATATAGTATTATTAGCCTTAAACTATACTAAAAATAGTTAGTTTACTTAGTTATTTTACTAGTAGTTTATATATATATATAAAACTTATTTTATTATATTATTAACTTTTTCTATTTAGCTGTTAGTTTCTAAATAATAAGTAAACAATAATTAGAGTTTAATTTATAGTTATTTATAAAGTTTATTATAAAAAGTAAAAATAAATTATATTTTTTAGTTTAATATAATTATTTTTAAGAAACTGTAATCTATTTATATATAATAATAAAAAAAGTAAACTATAGTTAAAATAGTTATTTTATTATAAGAAATTAAATATTAGTATTTTATAAAGTAGTTTACTACTACTATAATATTAGTATAGCGTTTAAATTCTAACAAATTAGTAATAAAATTCATAAAAATATTTTTTTTACCTTTTTTTTTAAAAATAGAAAGAGGGTTTAAGAAACTATAGTACTTTTTATAAAAAGTCTTAAATTTTTAGTAAGTATAGTAATAAAATATATATTAATATATTATTTCAAATATTTAGAGCTAGTAGTATTTATATTATAGAATTTTAAGAATTTTTCTATAACTAAAATAACTATTAGTAAGAAAATTATATGTAATTTAAAAAGTTTAATTTTAAATTTATTATTATTAGATATTATTAGTTAACTATAGTAGTATAGTTAACTCTTTTAGATTTTATATTTACTTAAAAAAATCTTTTTAAATTAGTAAGTTCTATTCTATATTAGTAATAGAGTTTTCTAAATAAACTTATTTTTTAAGTATTTATTTTTAATAATTTATTAAATAGACTTATTTATTTTAATTAAATTAAATTTTAATATATTATTAAATAGTTTTAAGTAAAGTAGTGTTTATTATTAAGGTTTATAAACTTTTTTTAAGCTAAAGTATTTTATATATAATAAGTAAAAGTATTTAGTTTCTTTTTTTATTTACTTAGTTAGTACGTAATTATAAAGTTAAACTAAAATAGATATTTAATTTAATAAACTTATTAGTAGTTTAGCTACTTTATAATAGTAAAATATTATAAGTTTTTATAATTACTTAGTACTTAAATTAAAAAGGTAGTACTTTTTAGTTTAAGTTTTTTATTATTTAAAATAGTATATTACATTAGGAAAAAAATTTGTGGCTAAGAATTTTATATTCACGCTATTCTAGCGTTTCTGGTATTTTTAAGTATTTAGTAGTATTTAGTTACTAAACGTAACTCTACTCATAACTCTACTATAAAGTATAGCTAATTATAACTTTATTTATAACTCTATTATAAAGTATAGCTAATTATAACTTTATTTATAATTTTATTATAAAGTATAGCTAATTGTAATTTTAGTTACAACTCTACTATAAAGTATAGCTAATTATAACTTTAACTATAAGTATATAGCAAGATGCTATGAAATGCTATTAAATACTAAAATATATATAAACTTTAGTAAAGTATAGATAGTAGCTGTGATAGCTCTATATTATATACTTTAATAGTCTTTATAATAAATCTTATATATATAACTAGAGTAGATTTTTTTTTATAGTTTTATATAGCTCTAAAACAGCGCTCTATTACTTATTGCTGAGCGTAGCGAAGCTTTCTTCTATTCAAATGGGGGGGTTTTTGGTTCAGAAGTCTGCCGAGATAGCACTGAGGTTTCTCGTGTTCTGGTTGGTTAGAAAAAACGACCTCACGTGATCGGGTTCTGGTTGTTCCGCACTGGAGGAACACCAAAGTTTACTGAAAATTCTCGCACGACTAATACTTCAACGCCTTGACTAATACCTCTCTTACGTGACTTCTCTTATGCCTAATACTTTCCTAATGGATCTGCCTCCTCTTTGCAACCAGTGTGGTAACCCTAAAGATGCTGCTACTGATAAGACAATTTATGGTGTTTGGAAAGCTACGTGCTTACGCTGTAGGAATATTGATACACGATATGTATATACACCTATACCTATTAAGGTCTCTACAGCTAATTATATATATAGCGTAAGCGCAAAGCCGCATTATCTCTACCTTCTACTTCCCGCCGTTTTGCACCCTTGCTATAAGTAGTTATACCTATGTGACGCCCCTCGCTAAACGTAGTTATACCTATATAATATTATGCGCCCCTAGCTCCGCCTTCTACACTACACAGTTTTTTAACTGTATTATATGGTGCTTTACTTCCACAACGGCAGCGCGGTCCTCCTCGTTATTTACTAGGTAGATTAGATAGTAATAATGCACTAGCTTAAGCTAACGCCTGCTATGCTCGAGCTGAGGTTCAGAGGCAACACCACGTTAAGTGTTAGGTAGGTAACGAAGTATTACTTATACTATCCATCTCATCTTTAATAAAACGCTAGGAGGAGCTAAATTAGTCTTTTCAGTCGACCTCTCTATCCCAGGATACGGAGCCAAATCAGTCTTTAGACTTAATATCTGTATCCTAGGATACCGAGCTGAATTAGCCTTCACAGTTGACATTCACATCTCATGATACTACACTTGATGAGTTCCCTTTTTCCACTCTATCCACACTTCCTGATATAGGTCCATCTTATAACCTGCCGCTACCTGACTCTGTTATGGATCTTTTAAGTAATATCTTCTTAAATAACCCTGCCCTTAGCCCTATAGATTAATAACTAATTAAGAGGTTTTACACCCGCCTTAACAAGCCTGTAATGGAGACCTATGGTACTTGCAATGAACGCTGGTTTGATATAAAGCTTGTGAATGAAAAGTGCTCTATTTGCCGTAAAGACGAGGCTAAGTACTTAAGACTTGAAGATAGTTCTCAAGATCCTAATTTCGTACCCCTATTTGGCTATAATAATGAGATGGACCCTAGCTCGTGGCCTGAAAAGCTTCTGAAACTTTCCACTATAGAGAAAATACTAATTACTTGAGTGTATATCTTTATGGAAGTCCGCTAACATCAAGGTGCTTAATACAAATATACAGGGCATATTTGCCACTTTTTATATAACGTTAGGAAGATTTTTAGTTCGTTACCTCTTCTACCTCAAGATCTTGACATTATACTCCTTAAGTTACCCCGTTCTTCTGGTGATAATCATGAACGTGTTGACTGACAGTTTCAGAATGACTATTATATATAGCGTTAGGCAGTTCAGCGTTAGCTACACTTCTTATAGCAGAATTATAACGGCTATAGAGATATTACTGTTAATAATAAAGCCTTAAGCGCTCTCCCTGATGATGATTATGTTGACGGTAATTTATCTACTATTAAAGCGGACGAAGTATCTTCTACGTCTGCTTAATAAGAATAGTCTATAAATACCATATAAAGAGGTCTCGCTTATGATTAGGCTACTAAGGGTTTAGACACTAATACAGATATGCCCTATAAGGATAATAGTAAAGATGATAGTAGAAACGATAGTGAGAATGGTAGTAAGGATGATAGTAAGAATAATCCTACTCTTTAAGTTACTACAGTCCCAGATCTGGTTCCTGATGTATAGGAGTTAGAGGTTTTATGGTATTAGGTTAGAGCCCTAGTCTTACTCTTTATAGCATCCATCTGATATACCCCTTTATTAGAGTTTAACTGTAGTGAGGTGTTACTAAGTAGGGCTTTCTTAACATACTTTTCTATAAGTGCAGGGGAGTACACAAAGCCTTATTAATAATATATTAACTATAAATCCTACGTTAAATACATGTTACTATATAAGGATGGCCGTATAGCGTAACATTCACGCTTTTGTTACGTAGCGTTTAATACGATTATAAGAAAGCAGGTAAACTTAAAGTCTGGGTTTTTTATATTAAGAATATCTAATAACAAAGACATCTCTATTAATAAGCTTTGGAGTGCTTTTGAGGATGATAGTTCCTAGTCTACAGTTATACTAAACTCGGTTATATGTTTTGCTGGAGCCCTCCGTGGGACGCGCCCTTTTTGGGCAGGTAAGAATAAAGATCTTAAAGCTATAGTATGTAATTCCATTTCGCTATTTACTAGAACTAATACTGGAACTAATACCGGGACTAATACCGGGACTAATACCAGGACTAATACCGAGACTAATACCTTTTCAGGTACGGCAGCTAAGGAGTCTAAGTTTATTTATTACTTTCTCTACAGCTAATTACTATTAGGATGACCTAATATAATATCTATCTTAATATAATAAGTAGAAGAATGTTACCCCCGCCGCTAGAATTAAGATCGCACGTAATAATGTTCGGGACAATCCCTATATTATCACCTATTACTTTTACCGTTATTTCCAAGCTTTCAAGGATGAGGTGCTTACCCCTAAGTTTAGTGTTATTAATAGTTGAAATCGTTTTAAGTGGCAGAGCCGTGGCAGTACCTATAATTATGGTATATATTACTATAAAGACGCGCCAAATCCTGATAAGGAGCTCTTTAATAAAGATAACCACAGGGCTTTAGCCGAATTTGCGAGGTTTTAGGGAGTGTATATTTCTACCATATATTCTTAACTCCAGCCTTAAGGTATTGCTGACGAAGGCTCGCCTCTTTTACTTGTCTATTCTAATATAACCTAGGAATTTAAGTAATTGTTCTTAATCTTAACTAGGATTTAAATCCACCGTTGTATAACGGAGTATTGCTTAAAGTTTAATAAGAAGATAAAGTAGCTTGAGTGCCGATTTTCCGCTCTCTAGCCATTTACCAAATTCCTTACTATTTACCGTAATAAGGGTAAGTCATACTATCGGTTTTACCCTACGCGTAATCACTCTCGATTAAATCCATATTATCGTATACTTCTAATGGGATAGCTGGCTAATACTGATATTCAACTATATACTAGTACTACTAGTGTAATAGTATATAGTAGGAAGTATACCGCTAAGTAGGAGAAGCCCTCTAAGGACTATAAGACTATAATTACTAGAATCTTACCTAAACTTAATTCTGAAAGGCCGCTACACTCTTTCGTTATAAAGATAATAAATAAGCTTATTAGTAAGCGGGACTGGTTAACTTAGGAGATTTTCTATCTTCTCCTTAATCTACTATTAGTTTATTACTCTTGTTAGGTACTTAACGTTAATTATCAGCTAGAGGAGGACCAGCTAAATACGTACTATTTCAAGAAAGGAGGTAGCGAAGATGATAGAACTCTTCGTCGTAGTAAGAGTCTTCTCTAAAAGTATAAAGATTATTCTAATTTACATGATCTTTCTTTCCATGATTTCCTTCTTAAACACAACTATACTGGCGACATAAAGAAGAGGCCTCGGGCTAAGCTAAGGGTTTTAAACTTTATACCCTAATATTATTCTAACCGTGACCCAGCGCAGTTTGCTTGTGTTAAACTTATACTCCATTATCCATTTCAGGAGATAAGTGAAATTCTTTTATCTAAGAATAGGATCTTTACTACGTATGAGGAGGCTTACTAGCACTATAAGTCCTACTATAGTCACCTATAAAATAATTCGTATAAGGAAAAAGAACTACCTACTAAAGAGAATAATCCAGACCTTAAAGACATTAACGAAGAAGAGGAAGACCTTAATTTATCTTGGAGAGAATTAGCCGCTTATCAACCAGGCATATAGGATATTCTAGTTAATAGAGAAAACTTAGGAGATTACTCTAAAGATTATGTAATAGATTAGTCTACCTAAATTAGTACCTACGACCTTAATCTCTCTACGTACTGGAAGTAATAAAAGGCTGATTATCCTGTTGACCTTACTATCTAGGCTAGGGGGACATATGAGACTCTTACTGAAAAGTAAAAGTTATTTAATAGGCTTATTATGAACTACTACTAGTTAATTTTAGTTAGAGAAAACCCCCCACAGTAGCTAGTTAACCTAGATGGAGAAGTAGGGTCTAGAAAAACGCATGTTATAGAATTTATCTCTACTAAGCTTAATAACTTAGCTACTACTTATAGATATTATTCTCTAATAATTTGAGTAGCACTTATAGGTTATGCTGCTTATAATATTTCTAGTAAGACGCTAAACGCACTATTTCGTATTCTAATTAAGGGTATAGAGTTTACTAAGTTGTTATCACAAGCTATCCAGGCTCTCCAGGCTACGTTTAAGGACGTTCGGTATCTAGTTATAAATGAAAAATCTATGGTTAGCTTAAAGATACTTGCCTAGGTTGATTCACGGTGTAAGAAAATCTTCTCATTATCTAGTCATCTCCCCTTTAGTGGCTTGAGTGTGGTTTTAGCTAAAGATTTCTTTCAACTTCCACCTATAGGTGCAAGGCCTCTATATAATACTTATATATTCTAGAATACAAGTGAGACGTTCGGGCAGCAGCTATATTAGTAGTTTAAGAAATCTATTATCCTCGACGTTATAATGCGACAGCAGGGCCATAATTAGGGGGCTTTTTATAACGCGTTAGGTCGTCTTCGCGTTAAAAAGATTATAGTTTAGGACTAGCTCTTATTTACTACTAGGATTTAATTAACGCTCCTTATAGATGATATTAATTCGTTCCGGGACGCGATCCATATCTACGCCAAGAGGGCCTAGGTTCAGGAGTTGAACTACTGCCGGCTATAAGATTCTAGCTAACCTGTAATAGCTATTATAGCTAGCCATAAGGGCGTAGGGGCTAAAAATTCCACTATAGAAGAGGCTAGAAACCTTAAGGCATTACTTTCTTTAAGTATTAGCTCACGGGTTATGCTTATAGATAATGTATAGATAGAAAGAGACCTAGTAAACGGTGCTCTAGGTGTATTAGATGATATTATATAGTTAAGTAATACTATAAACTTTTGAAAAGAAGCCCCTTTAGCGTTATTTATTACTTTTAATAACTATAATGGGCCATTAGTATACAGGACCTCAGATAGGAAAAATATAGTACTAATTTTCTATTATTATTGGGATTTCTGGCGTGGGAAAGTTGTATGTTTACGGACTCAGTTCCCTTTAGTAGCAGCTTATGCTATTACTATTTATAAGTCACAGAGTATTACTGTTAAACGGGCGGTGTTAGATATCTTAGACGAGAAGAACTTTATTTCTGGATTAACTTATATAGCTATTTCACACTGTAAGACTCTCTAGGGTGTGCTATTTATAAATACCTTTAACTTTTAAAGGTTAAAGTAAAAGGAGAGTAAGATAACACGTATAAGACAGGCTAATGTTAATAAACAGTTTTAATATCAAGTTACGGTTATTAATACAGTGTTTGGATCTTAAAGGGAGTAAATATGTTTATAGTTGAATAGACTAATACTAACTAATACCTGGAACTTTGTTATTCTGTATCTACTTCTGCCTAGACCCATCAAGCAGCTCGATCCATGCACTAACGTCTTTTGACATGGAATTATTATTATCTGAAAGCTAGTTAAGTAGGTGCTTAGTATTATTCTCATTAAAATTTCTAAAGTAAAACTCCTTAGTAAAGTCTCCCATTATATTAGACTAAAAAGCACCCGGAAGACCTAGGTATCCTGATATAGATGCTAACTGAATTTCAGACTGAAGATATTGGCCACAAGATTGCGCTGCAGCGACTACTGCCATAATAACGCGTTCTAAACAGCTAAATAAGCTATAAAAGAGTGGAATTAAACAGTTACTAATTAAATCTACTTTAAGTATTAAGACGCCGCGTTTAATTGCCAGGGCATATAAGACTTTTAAAACAGAAATCTAGATTATATTAGTAATATACTAATACCTAGACTAATACCTTACTTTATAGTAGATGCTAAGTAGTATAGCTAACTTCTCCTTTATAGGAACACCTTTAAGATTTATACTCCTCTATGCTTAACTTACTTGGTTAAAGTACTTAGCTTATATTATTATCATCAGATATTTCTAGACAGGTATTAGTTTGGTATTAGTTTGAAACTAAGAAAATAGATTCTTATCTTAAATCGTGATTTGCTTATAAGCCTAATAATATATCTAAAGTCCGTCTAAGTAAGAAGCTGCCTTAATTTCTTAGTAGTACTCTTTAATACTATACCCTAAAAGTGTTGCACTGTGCGCTACTGTGTTATTAAATCCAGTATAATTAAATCCTTAAGCACTTAAAGTTATTCTTTAATAGCAGCGCTTAGTTCTACTTTATTATTATTACTTACGTTATTATTATCGCCCGATACAGTATTGCCAAGGATGAAAGATTAGGAGGGATATTCTTTATTAGGGTTTTATAGCTTTGCTTTCTAGGTCTAATAAATACTAACCTTAAACCTACTAACGTTAGTGACTAATACTAAGACTAATACCTTATCTGCTTATAGTTTTTTAATAGCCTCAGTCTTCGCCTTCTCTTTTAGGTTTTTCGTTATAAACTCCTTATCTTTCTTCTCAACAGCGTTAATTTCAGCCGCATAGTCCTTCACGTATTTTGTCTGATATTTTGAGATGAATTTGTTTGTCGTATTCTTATCTCGTGCTAGGGCCAGCTTTTTACTCTCTAGATTATTGTGTCTATTCCTCTCTTTAGCGGTATGCGCATTATTCGAATATTCGTTATCTTTTTTTCGGCGTTTGTTTAGTAACGTTATAGAGGCAGGTTTTACAGCGCGTTTTAGAGGCATAATAGATAGCTAATAGACAAGATATTGCTGATATATAGTATTAGTCTAGGTATTAGTTACGCGGCGTAAAAACTTACAAAATATTATTTTAGTAAAGTTAGTGTGTTAGTATTGGTAAGAGAGTAAGGTAAAGTTAGATAAATAAGTAGTCCATACGCTAGACAGCTAATTAGATGCTTGTGTCTCGCTAAAATTTCCCCTTTTACTTACCTTTATCTGCATTTTTACACCAATCCCAACGCCCTAACATTTCAAAATCTACTTTAATACTTAATTTAATTACCAATTATTTTGTTTTAACTAATACCTGCCTAATACCTTAACTATGGCTAGCACAGAGCAGGTTACGCCTACTGGTCCTAATAAGCCTTATAATAATTCTGTTAGCACTGAGCAGGTTACGCCTACCGGTCCTAATAAGCCTCGTAATAATCCTCCCAGCACAGAGCAAGTTACGCCTAGTTTTAATAAGCCTTATAGTAATATCCCTAGCACAAAGAATGTTATGCTCAGCAGTTCTAATGAGCCTGGTAATAATATTCCTAGTACCTAGCATGTTATGCCCAGTGGTTCTAATAAGCCTTATAATGATATTCCTGGCACAGAGCATGTTACACACACCAGTTCCAATAAGGCGCGTAAGAATATTCTAAGTAAGAAGTATATTACGCCTACTAGCTCTAATACGCCTCATAAAAATCTTGCTAGTAAAGCAGTACGCAAACCAGCCTAAAAGTTAGCCCGCAAGACTATTGCTGCCACAGGTTAGTTCTTGGTATTAGGTAAGGTATTAGTTGATTACAACTAATACTTCGCAGTCCTTCAGCCTCAAACGCGCATTAAACGGCTTCCGGTAGCTTTAGCTAGTAATAAATCTTAAGTTCTATTATCTTTATATCTTAACCCTCTTGGTAATAATCGCAAGCGCAAGCCCGGCAGTACGTATTTCCAGTTTTCTTTTCTTTTCTTTTGTTTTCTTCTTTTTATTTTTATTTCTAATATTAAGTTAACAATTTACAGCTAGTACGCTATATGAGATTAAATACTATTAACATTATTAAGGACATTTATTAAGGTGTCTTCTATTCCAGCGACTGGTCTATAAGATTATTAAAGACTTTAATAATAATCTCCAGGTTTAGGCTATAGCTCTTAACGCTTTGCAAGAAGCCGCAGAGGCTTTCTTAGTTAATATTTTTAAAGATAAGTATTTCTAGGTATTAGTCTTAGTATTAGTCTAATTAGCTTTAGCTATTAATCTATCCGCTATTTATGCTAAGTGAGTTATAATTTAATCTAAGAATCTCTATTACTCCTTCCAGATTGTCTGCTGCCTAGCTGGCTATACTAATCTTATTAGTAACATGGATCCGACTCATATCACTAGAGCCGGCTATTACCAGTAGAGGCTAATAATAAAGGAATAAGGCTAGATATAGGGTTTAGCATTAAGTTGGAGTTTGGTATCTTATTTTTAAATAAGTGGAGTTTTAGTACCTACTCTAGACTTAAGGATAGATAAAAATCCATACTATAGCTTTACTATATATAACTATATGTGACTTAAAACTTTAAGGTAAATTTATAATATACTTCGCTACGCTCAGCCCTCTAACATTTATGTTAACTTTAGTATTTTATTCTTATATAACTTAAATTACTTATTAGTTTATACTAGTTATAATAGTAGCTAATAGCTACGCCTTACTATAATAATATAATAATATAAGAATATAAACGTAATTAAGATATATTATGGTAACTATTCATAATACTTTATAAACCCCTTTAAAAAAGTCTTTTTTAGAAATCTTTATTTATATTACGGGTTTATATATTAGCCTCATGCTAATACACGAGCCCTTATAAAATATTTTCTTTTAATATATTCTAATTTTCTTTTTTCATGTAACGTTTTGACCTTTATTTAGTATTATATATAGTAATTAATTATTACCTCTCTTTAAGCCTCTTTAATCTTCTATTTATATCTTTAATTACTACTATATATAAGCTAATTAATATGTTATAATAGAACCTTAATATTCAACTATCTCTATATCTATAATTTTTTAAATTTATGTATAAAGTTCTTTTTTTACTGTATACTAAAATACGATTTTAATGCCCTATAATCTTATTATTGTCTAGAAGTGTCTTATAACCTTTTAAGATACTAACATAGTCAAAAAAATAATAATAATTAAAAAGATAATTAATAATAATTAAAGAGATAATTAATAATAATTAAAAAACAATTAATAACAATTAAAGGGGTAATTAATAGTAATTTTTTATAATATATTTATACTAAGAAGGCCCGTATATTAACTAGAGATAAATAGATTATACTTAAGGAAAACAAAGTAAAAAGAAAGGAAGAAATAAAAAAAGAAAGTAAATAAAGCTTATATAATATTTTATTACCTTATATGTTAAATTAGTAGTAGTTAGTAATTTAGAATTATTATTTAAAATATACGTGCTATGTGTAAGAAATGAACTAGATATATAGTATATTTAAAAAGCGTTTATTTTACGAAATGTGTATAATAAATAAATTATATAAATAGCACAAATAATACTAAAAGCTCTAGTGAATATAATTATGCATTTTATAGTATTTTATAAGATAGTATTATATTTAGCGGCTTAATACCGCTTTAGAGTTAAAACTATAAGCTATAAAGTAAAGTACATAAAATACTTAAATAGCTACTAAATACTACTAAATATTATAAAAATACTACGAATTTTTTTCCTAATGTATAGCTAGTAATTTCTTATTATAAATTTTATAATTATATTTAGTAAAATCTAGCTTTTTTAAAAAGTAAATAACAGGTTTTAATTTACTCTATTTTTTTTTTTTAGAAAAGTAGACTAGTAGTTACGTAGTTTAAAAAATTAGCTTTTATAATAATTATTAGTTTTAAATTAAAATGTTAAAAAATTAAAGTAATTATAAATATAAATTTTAAAGTTTTAAATACTTTTTAATAAATATTATTAAATTTAAATTAGTAGTTTTTTTTTACTAAAGCTATAAGTAAAGTTATAATATAAAAAAAGTTATTAATAAATTTTTAGTAGAAATTAGTAGATTTTAAAAATATTTTTATATTTTTTACATTATAAGAGTTTTTCTAATTAAGAATGTTCTTTACTTTATTTAGATTCATACTAATTCTTTTTATAAAAATAATATACTTAAAAAATGTAACCTGTTTTTAATAGAATTTATATTTATTAATATTAAGTTATAATCTAGCTTTTTTAAAAACTTTTAAAACTTTTAAAATTTATTTTATATATTATTAGTATTCTTATAAAAAGTTATTATAAATTAAAATATTATTAATATAAGCTGTATAAAACACATTAAAGTATAACTAAAATATATTATTTATATAATATTAGAGAGTAGTTAGTGTATTGGCTAGTTTAAAAAGTATAATAAAATACTTAAATAAGCTATATTAAGTTTAGAAAATAGTTAACTATTTATTTTCTTTTATAATATAAAAATAGTTAAAAGCTAAAATAATATTAAGCTTTATAAAATACTTTACTTTACTAAAGTAAAATAAAGTTTTTTAAATTAATAGAATTAAATAATAGTTTTCAATAGTAACAGCATTTAAAGCTTAGTAATTTACATAAAATTAAATACTTTTATTAGGTTTCTTTATAAAGATAATAAAAGAAAATATAAAAAAGAACTTATTTTAATTTTTTTTTTTAGTAAAATCTTTATTAAAATACTTTTTAAAAACTCTAAGTTTATTTTAGAATATTTTATAAAAAAGTCTAAATTTAAGTTACTTTACTTTTTAAGAATAATTTTATAGTTATAAAACTAGTGTTTAAATAGCTTATTAGCTTCTTTACATAAAAAAGTCTTAAGTATATTATAGTATTTTTTTAAAATTTTTATAAATAAGTTAGTATAAATTTTTAAAGCTAGAGTTTTATTAATATTAGTTATTAAAATAGTAAAGATTTTATACTCATATTTTTAGGTAAACTAAGTAAAAAGTACTATTTTTATTAAGTAAATATTTATTTTTAAATTAGGTTTAAGCTTTTAATAAAACTTTTTAATAAACTTTTTACTAAAAAGTTTTTAAAGCCTTAAGAAAAAGGCTTTTTTATAAAACCTTTATTTAACTTAGTGTTAAATTTAAGTACGTGTTTAAATATAAATTTAGCTTTTAAATAAAAGTTTTTTAGAAAATAGTTTATGAAAAAGTTTTTTAAGTACGTATTAAGTTTTTATAATTAATAGTTTGTTTTAGTTAACTAGTTATTATACTATACTTAAGTAATTAGTAGTAACTTTAAAAAGTAAATTTAAAAGTAAAGAAAGTAAATAGTATTAAAATAAAGGCTTTTTAGTAAAAGCTTTATTAAATTTTTTTTTAAATAGTTAGTAAATTTCTTTAAGAGCGTTAGTATTTAAAATAAGTATAAATAATAAACTTAATAATAAAATATATTAAAAAGTAGTTTTTATCTATTATAGTTAAAGTTAACTTTATGCTTTTTTATTTAAAGTTAGTTAAAAATTAATTTATAATTTTTTATAGTTATTATGTAAAAATAAATCTTCTTAATATAATTTACATAGTAAAAAGTTACACTAGTAGTATATAAAATATAATTTTCTTTAAATTATTTTCTATTAAAACTAGTAAAATATAGAATATGTAAAAATAGTAAAAAATAAAGTTTTTAAATACTAATTAAAAATCTATTAATATAACCTATACTAGTTACTCTAGTATTAATTAAAGTAGTAATAAAGTAAAATAAGCTATTTTATTAAATAGTATATAAAACGTTTACTTAGAAGTTTAAAAACCTAGTTATTAAGTAAAAAGTTTATAGGTTAACAGAAATCTAATATTAAAAGTATTTTAAAAAGTAACTTATCTCTAAAATAAAACTTTTAATAAGTTAAGTCTAAATTACTAGTTAGGTTTCTAACTATAAAATTTATTAGAACTAGATAAAAATAAGTAAAATAACTATTAAAAAACACCTCTTTAGAGTAGGCTATTAAATTAAAGTTTAAATAAAAAAAATAAGTAATGTTAAATAAAGTAACTATACTTACTATATTTAAAATAAAGATTTTTTTAAACACGTCCTTTTTTTTTTAGCTAAATGAAAAGAAGTACAGTTTATAGTATTAATTTCTATAATATTAAAGTCTTTTTGTAGTGTAGTTTCTAGCTTTATAATTAAGTAATATAAATTATATTAGTTTCTTTTTATAGCTAATATAAGTATATTATTATAATATTTACTAATTATATTTCTATATTTAATAAAATTATTAGAAAGGTTAACATTAATTAAAGTATAGTAAAAGTTAAAGTAAAGGGTTTTTATTAAGTACGTAATTAAAATAGAATTATTTTATTTAGATTTTTAAGTAAATTTATAGAATTCTATAAAAAAGAAAAAAAAGCTTTGGTTTTTTTAACTTATATAAACTAACTTTTTTTATATACTAGCTTTTTAGTTTAAATTTTTATAAAATCTTTTAAATAACTTTACTAAATTAGAAGCGTTTTTTTATAAACAGCTAATAGTATAGTAAAAGTAAGTTTATTTAGTTAAGTACTAATTTTTATTCTTTATTAACTTATTATATAGTTATTTAGTAAATATTTATAATTTAAAATGTTAGTTAAAAAAAATAAAAATGTTAAATAGTTATTTTAATTAAATTAGTAAAAAAATTTAGTTAAAGCTACTATAAGTATTAAGTTTATAAAACTCAAGCTATTTCTAAATATACTAGTAGTAAAAGCTAAACTTTTATTAATAAAAAATAATAATAATAGAAACTAAGTAAATAAATACTTACTTTAATTTATAAAGTTTTTTATAAAAAGCTTTTATACTTTCTTAGTAGCAAGCTTTTTATTTAGCTAAAGTTATTATAAGTAATTTATTACTTACTTTTAGAGTTAAACGTTAAGAAATAAAGTTTTTAAAATTTTAATAAGTTCTAGGTTATTTATTTTATTAGAAAGTTAGTAATATAATATACTATTATAAAAGTACTACATATAAAAAATTAAGAACTTAAAAAAAAGTATTAATTAGTTACTATGTATTATACTTAGTAATAGTTTAAAACATTACGTAAAAAAATAAGTTATAAGTAGAAATATTTAAAGTAAAGTCTATATACTATTCTATAGTTAATATATAAACACATAATAAGAAAAAAAGCTTATAAAAAAAACTTCTTTAAAAAGCTTTTATAAGGTATTATAAATAGTTACTATAACACTTAATTAATAATAATTACTTTTATTATTTTACTTAAATAATGACTAGTGTTTATTTAAAAAAAATCGTATATTTAATAAAAAACTTTTAAATAGTATTAGTAAACTTCTAAAAACATTATTTACTTAAACTATTAAGAATATAAGTATTTTATTTAATTAAGTTATATAGTAAAGTAAAAGCTTGTACTATTACTAGTATTTAAAATACTTTAACTTATAAATAAAATTTTACTTTTACTTTATTATTTTTTAAAAAATATAGTTTAGTTAATAGTTTTTAAATTTCTTTAAGTACTTTATTTAAGCTAAATAAATATAAATTAGTTTTAAATTATTTAAACTTAATATTTTTAAAAGTAATTACTTATTTACGTGTATAATTATATAGAAATGTAAAGTATTACTTACTAACTACATTTATAACTTTTTAATATAGTTATGTAATTTATTTGTAATATATAGTTTTTAATAAACTAAAGATTTTGATATTATAAAACTAAAGTTTATAAAAAGTATATAATAGTATATAATAAAAAATAATATAGTTTTTAAAGTAATACTATATAATTTTAAGTAGCTTATAAGTTTTAAAGCTATTATAAATAAGAATTTATAGTTTTTAGTTTACTTATAATTTAGTTTAAAAATTAAATATATATTTAAATTACAAGTATATAGTTTAGTTATTTTAATAAGTTATAGCTAAATAAATAATTATTAGAAAAAAAAATCTACTATTTATGAATATATACTTAATTTTAGTTACTATTTTTTATTTAATACCTATACTTTTATTAGCTTACGAATTAATTTTATTTATATAAACTTTAAAAAAGCTACGTATACTTAATATAACTTTTATTTTATTTATATTATAGACATTTTCTAGTAAAATAACTAAATTATATATATTTTTAATTATTTTAAACTAGCATGTAACTTTATTATAAATGTTATTATTATATTAATTTAAATTTAGCACTTTAACTCTTTTAAAATTAAGTTTAAAATAGTGTTTATAAAAGGCTTAAAGTTAGTTTTTACTAAAAAACTTAATTATTTTATTATTTATAGAAACCTAAAAAATAAGAAAGTACTAATATATAATAATAAATGCTAGTAAGTATAAATACTTAATAAAAAAAACTATTATTATATATTTATAATAAATACTTAACTAAAATTTTTCTTTAATAAGTTAAAATACTATTAGCTTTTTACTTTATTTTATATTAAAAGTTATTTATACATGTAGTTTTATAAAATAGTATAAAAAACTTAGCTATATTTTAATAAAATAGTATATATTTTAAGTTTATTAAAATCAAAATTTTTAAATAGTATAGTACTAGTAGAATTTATTTTATATTTAGTAATAGTATTAATTAAAAAAAGTAATAACTTTACTAGCTAAAAAATATATTAAAAATAGCTATAAAATTTTATAGCTATTATTTAATACTTAACTTATTTTAGAAAAGTAAATACTAACAACTTTATTTTTATTATATAGTACTTTTACTAAAAAAATATTAAGTAAAGTAACTAAGTAATAACTTTTTTACTAATATTAATAACTTATATAATTTTTATACTCTAAATTTATAATATTTTTAAAGTATATTTTTTTAATATATTTAGTTATAAAAGAAATAAATATTAGTTTAAATATAACTATAAAAATATTAATATTAGTAAAGGTATTAAAGCATACTTTAAAAATATTTATTATTTTTATGTGTATACTTTATTACTTGTTTTAAAGCTAAATATTAACTTAAATATTAGTATAAAATAGTTTACTTAATAGCTTACTATATATTAATTTTTTTTTTAAACTTGTATATAAAATAGAATAGCTTTATATACTTTAAAAATACTTACATTAATATTTTTCAAAAGGTATATAAATAGACTAAAAAAAAGGTAATATATTTTTTAGCTAAGTAATTTAACTAGTACTAAAAAGTTTATAATTACTTATACTATTACTTATACATCTTATAAGTAAAAAAGTTTTAAAGTTAGTTTTTTTTATATAATAGTAAAAATATTAGCTATATAAATAAGCTTATTATAAGTATTATATTATAGCTTATAAGTAGTATACTTAGTTTTTATTAGTATATTTATAACACTATTAATAAGTAAAGTAATATTATAAGCTAGTTTCTTTATAATTAGTAGTAATAGTTAGTACTTAGTTTATTATTAAAACTAAATAATAATAGCTACTAATTTTTATATATTATTATTATTAATATACTTAATAAGTATAATAATAATAATAATATTTAGTTTATATTAAATTTTTTAACAAGTTTTTGTTTATTAATAAATGTATGGCTATAAGTTTTTTTTATAAGTAGACTTATAGTTTTAATTTAATTCAAGTTCTATAAAATACTAAATACTATATACTAAAACTTTATTTTTTATAATATACTTTCATTAATTATTAATTATAATATCTTTTTTTTATCTATAAATTAGTACTTATTTATTATAAGTATTTACTTAAAGCTCACTAGCTAGGTATAAAGAATATTTAATATCTAGTTTAAAGTATAAAAAGTTTATTTATTTAGACTATAACTACTTACTACTTTATTTATAAAAGTAAAAGCTTTATTAGTAATTAACTATTTATAATTATTAAAAATAGTACTATAAATAAATTTGTTATAAATAACTTTTTAATAAATAATAATACTAATAATATTTTTATAATTATACTTAAAAAGTACTTTAATAAACTCTATATTACAATTCTTTAAAACTTTACTTATAATTATAAAAAGTAAAGAAAAAACAAATAGTATAAGCTATTAAAAAAACTATTAAAACTATTATTATTTTATGTTTTTTACTTTTTTTACTTTTTATAGCTAGTATACTTTATTTAAATAAAGAAAACTTAATTTATATACAAAATAAGCTACATTTTATTTTAAATAGTTTAAAAAACTAAACTTAACTAATTTATTTATATTATTTTTTATTTCGCGATTTTTTTTAATTAAAAGAGATGTGCAGATTCTAAATACTAGGTAAATAAAAAGTAAGTATATTATATACTAACTAATAACTATATATATAGCTTATATTAATATTTCTTAAATAAAATATTTATAGCATAGACTTTTTAAAACTACTTATAACTAAAGTAAAAAGTAGTTAAGTAAAATAGTTTTTTTTTTTCTAAAAATTTAGTAAACATATTTCTATTAAATAAAATATTTTTAAAAGAGTAGGACTTAGCTTTATAATAATAACTAAGTTTATTAGTTTTTAAAAACTATTTTCTTTACTAGTTAAAAGTACTTAGCTTAATATAAAAAGTTTCTAAAAAATTTATGCTATTAATTCTTTAAAGTTAATTACTTTTATATACTTATACTAATTTATATAAATTATTATTCTACTAATCTATAATCTTAACTAGCTACTATTCCAATTTATATGCCTTTATTTATAATATGAAGTTATTTATATTATATAGTTAGTTAGTAATTAAGCAGGCTCCCCTCTAAGTATATTATAGTGTACTTGTTTTTGCGCCGATGAAGAGTATGATAAAGAGGTAGTTTATAGACCAAGTGCCTTAATGGATGAAAAGGTTACCTAAAGTTGAGAAGGATTGGAATGCCTTACTATAAATGCTCGAGGGGCATACGTCTCCGGTCAACGCCGTCGCCTTCTCGCCGGACGGCAAGGTGCTGGCGTCGGCATCGTACGACAGGACGGTCAAGCTGTGGGATGCCGGTACGGGAGCGGTGCTGCAGACGCTCGAGGGGCATTCTGATCCTGTCAACGCCGTCGCCTTCTCGCCGGACGACACGGTGCTGGCGTCGCCATCGTACGACAGGACGGTCAAGCTGTGGGATGCCGGTACGGGAACGGTGCTGCAGACGCTCGAGGGGCATACGTCTTGGGTCGACGCCGTCGCCTTCTCGCCGGACGGCAAGGTGCTGGCGTCGGCATCGAACGACACGACGGTCAAGCTGTGGGATGCTGGTACGGGAGCGGTGCTGCAGACGCTCGAGGGGCATTCTGGTACTGTCAGCGCCGTCACCTTCTCGCCGGACGGCACGGTGCTGGCGTCGGCATCGGGCGACAGGACGGTCAAGCTGTGGGATGCCGGTACGGGAACGGTGCTGCAGACGCTCGAGGGGCATACGTATTGGGTCGGCGCAGTCGCCTTCTCGCCCGACGGCACGGTGCTGGCGTCGGCATCGGGCGACGGGACGGTCAGGCTGTGGGATGCTGGTACGGGAGCGGTGCTGCAGACGCTCAAGGTTAACACCATTGTTCACACACTTTCGTTCTCTAAGGATGGGATGTGGCTCTAAACTAATAGGGGAGTGTTACATACCACATCTCTTTCCCCTAGCGAAGTTCTTTCTCAACTAAGTCCCTTATATTCTATATTCGTGGAGAGGCAGTGGGTTTGTTGGGGCGTACAAGATATGCTTTAGCTTCCTTTTAAGTATCAGCTAAGTTCCATTGCTGTCTATTCCTAAGGAGTGTTGTCGCTCTTGGGTATTTCTCTAGTCACTTATTATTCTTGGAATTTGCTTTTCCCTAAACCTCCACCCCACCCACCTACGTTACGGTTGACTTCTTTTTATACGTGAGAGCGGCAAGAGTGTAGCTAGTGGCAAGTAGTAAAAGTGGCAAGAGTGGCACAGGCTTATAAATTCATCTACCTTAAAATAATAACCACTTTACTCTATATAGTTTTGATGTCGTTATAGGGGCTAAGGTATGTGAGTGGCAAGTCAACCAAAATAAGGCTAGTAACTATACAGATTGTAGACATTACATTTAGAGGATCGAATAATATTAACGTTAGATATCTCGTGAAATAGCTGTCAGTAATGAGCACCTTGGCGCTACTCGGACGTTCCCCTAAGGCCCAGGCGGAATAGGGGGGGCAGCCTAGTCTTATTTCTATATGCAGGGGATTCTGCGTCGCCTAAAAGAAGTTAGACTACAAGTAGCCATAGATCTGGTAGCTATAGGCTTAGTAAAGAAAACATACATTGTAATTACTAATAATAGATGCGTAATCGTTTCGCGCTAACTAAGATCGTTTATTATTTTAATTGGATGTACCTACCTACGTGGCGAACTTGCAAACCACACTAGAGACATCGTTGATGATGACTTCCCAGCATAGTAGTAGGACCTTACGGCTCGGATTATGCTCTTTTATGAATTTCAATAGCGATAAAAGATTCTTGGTGGTGCTGTAGCAAAAAGATTCTATCGCGCTATAAAAGTGCACTTTACGGAAATTAGGCGATAAAACGGCCATACTAGCGTAATTTTTGAGTAAAAGAGGGCTCAAATGTTAAGTAACCACTGTATCCAGCCACACAGATCCGGCTGGCATGGATCGCTAGTCACTCGGGGGTGCCCGGAAACGAGATGGCACATGCATGCAGCTACGACCACAAATGGGCCGGCAGGCAGGTTCAGGTCCGCTGTGGCAAAGAGATTCAAAAGAGCCAACCGGCCGCAACCCTCATCCTCAACCACAACCTCATCCTCAACCTCAACCTAATCATCATCCTTATCATCATCTTCCAGCGAATTAGAACAAGTTTTGTAACCGAGTGCAGGGAATCAATGTAGCAACCCATAATCAATTGAATGAGTGGAAGACTCGATCTATATACACAATCGAGATAGATCATTCGTACGAGATAGATCATTCGTACGAGATAGATCATTCGTACGAGATAGATCATTCGTACGAGAAAACAATCAGCAGACGCAGTGAGGGCCTAATGTGTTGGAGGCCTGATGTGATAAGGGCCTCATGTGATGAGGGCCTAAATGTGACAGAGGGGCCTAAATGTGATGAGACAAGACAAGGCGTTACTTGGTGACAAGTTTGAGCCTTTATCATCACTTGCGTCACCAATATCAAGCCGACCTACCTCGCCATTGCCATCTAACGTGTCTACACACCAAACCACCCCACCGTCACCGTCCAACACGTCGCAACCATACCAAACAATCGCTTCAACGTCGCAAGACGTTCCCAACTACATGAAATCGTCACATTTTCGGGAGCGTAAGGTGTTGGCGAAACTGCCATGGACAACCTTGCTACCTTGTGTAACAGAGTAGTATCACCACCGACCCCCCTTTGTCAATTCTGATACAGCTTACAAATCACTGTCAGAGGTTATCTCACTCGTTTACATTATGTACGATAGCACTCTTTTTGGTATTAACAACAATTCAATCTCTGATGACAATATTTATGAGTACTTCATGCTGCCAAATGTGACCTCCATGATAAGGACTCACCAATTATAGCCCGAAAACTGGTGCTGAGAGTACTACTCTCACCGCAGCGGGCCCTCCCAACATAGAGAGTTAGCGGGAATACATATGGGGATGAAGCATCCCAATATACACTCTCCACTCGGGATGCCTCCCAAGCTACTACCTCTAGTCACTTAAAACGCTCCATGTCCTATTCGTTCATATATTAGAGTAACCTAACATGCTTTCCCAGTAATGCCAAGTCAACTTGTTTGAGGTGTCTGCCAGTAGTCCATTTATGGACAGTCAAGACATTCTAAGCAAAAAAAGTTCATTGGGATGCTCCCACCAACCCTAAACTAGCTACAGGCGCTTGCAAAAATCAGCTTCCAGTTTTGACATAGAACTTTTTCCTAGCACGGACCTACAAATACTTGGCACAAGCTTTTCCTAACTAGTCTTAGTGCTCTATAGGGTACAGTTGAAAAAATATTATCTTACAGTCTTATGATTTACAATCATATAATGTCACACTTATTAAAGAATCTTGAATCGTTTTAAGCCAGAGTTTTTACAGAATTCTCAACATCTAAGTATTTTAAATGTATGGTACCACGTTAGAAACTCAATAAATGGCTAAAGCTACACTCTTATGTAGTTTAAACTCCTATTTTTCGTGCTATATTACGGATGCCAAGTGTCAGTATCACGGCCAGCATGAACCTATAGGTAATTACAAGTAGTTGCAAGTAATAAGGCGCTGTATTAGAGCTACTCTAGTATAAAGAAAAGAAAGTAAGAAAAGAAGAGTTATTTAGGCTTTTATAGGTAATCTTAGTAGAACATTATTCTATCTCTAACGTTAGGTAATAAGGCTTGGCGCTAATAAAGATATCTTATGTTACTAGGGTATTTAACAGGTCATTATAGTTAATAACTTTAGGCTAGTATTAGAAAAGTACCTAACTTTAATATTACTTTATTATAATTATTATGCTACCTAAGAAACTTAGTTTTATATAATTTTCTTTTAAAGTCAAGTACTAAAAGTCTTACCTCTTTATTATTTATTTATTTATAGCTTTTCCTATTATTAGGTTAAATAAAAACTAAAGACTTACTAGTTTAAAAGCTATACTATCTATTTTTTAATTTAGCTATATATAGGCTAACTTCTACTAATAAAACTAAAACATATTTTTTTTTAATATTAAATAAATAGAGCGTAAGCTCTAAAGTATATTAAATTTAAAAAAAGTTTATATTTAACTTACTATTATATCTACTTATTATAAAGTTGCTTTAATATTTTATATAGGCCTTTAACTATTTACTAGGAATTCTAGAAATTCTTATAGTCTCTTAATATATTAAAAATAACCTTTTTACTTATAATAAGCTAGCAGCAAAATTTTAAGAAATACTAAGTACTAAAGTAATAACTTCTATTCTAATACTATCTAATATTAATGTGTATACTAATACTTTTATATTAATATTCTTTTAATATATTACTAAAGAAAAATAAAGTATATATAATACTAGTTTTATAAAGTTATAAAATTATAATTTTAATATGCATTTTATATTAGCTTATAATAACTTTATATTTAAAAATAATATAGAAACTAATTACTTCAATAAGCTACTTTTAGCTTATATTAAAATTAGTATTCAAAACTTTAAAAATACTAAGCCTTTAAAATACCTAAATATTATAATTAAAAAGAAGTTATAAGTAGTACTTATAAAAAGTCTTATAATTATATAAAAAGAAGTAAATATAATATATATTATTTTACTTTTATTAGCTATAGCCTAGTTATTAATATTAAGTAATAAAAGTTAATATTTATATATATGTTCTAGTTATATATATACGAACTTTATATTATTATAAAGTTAAAATACTTTTAATTAGTTTTAGAATAGTAAGTATTTTATAATATAAAAAAAAGGTTAACTATATAAAATAAAGAATAGAAAGTTTATTAAATTTTAAAAAAAAAATTTACTTAGTTACCATTAAGCTTTTAAGTAAAAGTATAAATTATTATAAATTATAAAAAACTTCAGAATACTTAGTACTTCTATACTATACTATAAAATAGTATAGTACTATAAAATATTATTTAGCTAATTTAAAGCTACTATATTAAATTAGTATTTTATAAATTTTTTTTACTTTTTAGATTTATAAATAAGATAGCTTAATGTTATGATTTAATTAAATCTTTATCTTCCTATTACTTAGAGAAGTTTAGTAAAGGATTTACTAGAAAGTTCTTCTATAGCTTCTATATACCTAAGATTATTATATATAGTAAATATATATAGCCTTTACTACTATATTATAAAAGATAGTATATAAGTTTCTTTAACGTGATAAGTATAGGTGTAATTCGTATTAAAGTTTTAATAATAATATAAAGTTATATAATATCTTACTAACATAATATTCTAATAATATAAAAATGTAGTAAGGTATAGTCTAATTAATTTATTATATAACAAATTCCAGAAAGTTGCTCTAAAATGTGAAGATAAATATAAAAAAAAAAACTATTTAAAAGCTAAAGAAAATGCCCTTTATATAGTAAATTCTTTACTTATAGTTTATTTACTATTTAGGTCTGCTATAGCTGCTTAGTCTTTATTAGTCCTAATTATTTATATTATACTTATAATTTTATATATAAGATGTCACGTGTTTTTCTTGCTATTAGCTTTATTAATTACCTTAATAATATTAGCTAGAAGTCTTGTTTTATACTTAGTCCTTTAAAGTATCTATTCTATTTTTATTCTAGTTTTATATTTTCTTATATACTTTCTTATTAATAGCTGGTAATTTTCTTTTAGTTAGTTTACTACCTCCTATCCGTGATTATTACTAACTGTAATACTTAAATATTTTATTAAAAACTAAAATAAACTAATTTTTACTAGCTTAATTTTTAGAATTTATTACTATATTATAAAAAAACTTTATTTAGTAAAACTAATAGGCAAATTTATAAAAGAAAAAAACATAATAAAAAGTAAAAAAATATAAAATAATATAGATAACAAATTTACTAATAAGCTTTTTAAAAATAATTATAGAACTAAGTAAAAAATAAAGCTGCTAAAAAAAATATTATATAGTAATAAAAAAGACTTTAGAGTATTAAATTTATATAAGTATACTACTATTAAAAATAGTTAAGTATTTTATAAAATTCTACTCATTATTACTTAATACGTGGCTAATAAATAGTAAGTTTTAGTATTTTTACTTTTATAGCTTTTTTATAGCTAATTATAAAGTTTAACAACCTTTAATATAAAAATATTAAAAAATTTCTTAATTATATTAATTTATGTTATTTAAGTTTAAAGAAAATAATTACAATAAATTATCTTAGCTCTACAATTTTCTTTTAAAGTAAATATTTTAGTTTTTAAGTTATTTTATAAGTTAGCTGTTGTTTTAGAAAGCTATATTTAAATAATAAAAATATTTTATTAGCTAAAAAATTAGTTTTGTAACGTTTTACATATTTATATATAACTAAATATTATATAAAATAGTTAATATATTACTACTATTATATAAGACTTAACTTAAATAATTATGGTAATTTTTTAAAAAAAAACGTAAATCTAAAAATATTCTTTTAATTAAAGTTAGTAAGTTATAGTATAATTTAGCTATAAGTATTTTTAAGTAGGCATGAAAATAAGTAATATAATAAGCTAAACTTATAATTTCTAAGTTAAGTATAATAGGTATTTAATATAAGTAGAAAAAGTATTTAATAAAAAAATTTTTAATTTATTATATGAATATATTTTACTAAGAAGCTGTAAGCTGTTTGAAGACATAGATACTTTAATTAATTATAAAAAGTAAGTACTTAAATAGCTAGATAATAAGCTAATTAATTATAAGTGTGATATTATTATTCTAATGTAAAGCCTATTAACTAAAATTAATCTCTTATACTAAGCTAATACTAACTAACGTGATGAGTTAATAAATATGGTAATTCTATAGTGCATTTATAAGCTACTTTAGTGCTTACTTTAGCATATAATATAGTAAAAGAACCTTAAGAAAATAAAAGAATAGCTTTACTTATAATAGTAGCTAGAGCTAAGTAAGTGAATTTTTTGTTTTTAGCTTATCTCACACGAAGACCTCTTTAAGGCAGGTCTTAAGATTAATATTATAAAAGCTATTACCTTTATAATATATATATAGTAGAAAGAAACTATACTAGAGTATACTAGCATCTATAAAGTAAATAACTTTATTTAGGACTATAGAGATAAGCTTAGTCTACTAGATTTAGAATTCTTCTTCTAAAGCTTTAAAAGCCCCTTAGGGAAAGCTTCGCTAGAAGGGCCCTATTACTTAAATAAAAACCTTATAAGAGAAAAGAAACTTTAGTAGCTTATTAAATAGAAGCTATTCTACTCTAGCTATACTAGTATAATTTAAGTTTATTTCTTAAAAAAGAACTCAGACATGCTGCCCCCGTATTGCGAAGATATTAACTATAATATTAAACTAATAATTAAAAACACGCTAATATTAAGCTTATTATATAGTATATTTCTTAAGTAGCTATAGCTTATTAAGGCCTACCTAAATAACTACTTTTAATAAGGTGTTATTACTTATAGTAATGTTTTATATACTTTCTTAGTATTATTTACTAAGAAGTCTAGAGAAGAGTAGCGCTTCTGCGTTAACTATTATAAGCTTAATACTATTACTAAAAAAGACGTTTATTTAATTCTGTTGATTTAGAAGACCCTTACCTAGCTAGCGCGTGTAAGAGTATTTATTAAGTTTAATATATAATAAGTCTTTTATTATATATATTTAAATAAAGATATAGAGGACCTAACCACGTTCTATACTTAGTATAGAAACTATAAGTACTATGTGCTACTATTTAGCCTCTATAATAGCCCTACTATATTTTAGTGCTATATTAATAAGGTGTTTTATAGCCTACTTAACGACTTCTATACTACTTATCTTAATAATATTCTAATCTACTTTAAAGACCTGCTATAGTATGAGGAGTATGTTGCTTAGATACTAAGATATTTCTAAAACACAAGCCTCTAAGCAGACATTAAGAAGAGTAAGTTTATTATTATTAGAATAAAGTTCCTAGGCCTTATTATTAGCATAAAAGGGATTTAAAAAAACTTTGAGAAAGTTACTACTATATAGAAATAGCCAGTACCTACGTCAGTTAAAAGCCTATAATCTTTTTTAAAATTCTGTAATTTCTATAGAATCTTTCTAAAAAACTATAAATACATTATCTAACTACTTACTAAGTTACTTAAAAAGGGTACATGATATATCTTTAGTAAATATAAGCTAATAGTTTTCTAGTAAGCTAAAGATTTAATGCTATTAAATAATATCTTAGTTTACTACTCACCCTATTATTAGACGCGTATGGAGATAGATATAAGTAATAGAGTTATTATAAGAGTATTATTATAGCTCTAGAAGGATAGTCTTTAGTAACTTATAATCTTCTACTCTAAGACTATAAGTAAGCTTTAGATAAACTATAATATATATAATAAAAAAATATTAGCTATAATCTATAGCCTTTAAGAATAGCGCTTATAGCTTATAGGCCTGTAGACTATAGAGTTATTTAGTACTCTAACTAACTATTATACGTTAGAATACTTCTCTATAAAGCAAGAGCTTACTTTCTACTAGATATACTAAATAATAAGTATAATAAATTATTACCTAATACTTATTTATTACTTTAGTATAACTAATATAGTAGCCGACGCGCTCTCACGTAAGTAAGAGAAACTAAAGACCTAGAAAAATAAGAATAAAGCAGCCTAAACACGTGCTTTTCTTTTAGTAGAGTAAATTAACATTAGCTTTATTAAGACTATAAGTAATAACCTAGCTATGCTGTTAGCAAGAGGCATGCTAGCTATTAATATAATTAAAGTAATTACTACTAATACTTTTATAGTCTTACCGCCCCTAAATGACCTTTACTTACTAATTAATCGTATTATTGAGGTGAATTGTAGCTATGAGAGTTTATAGCTATTCTAAGAGCGCGCCCTCTCTAGCAAATACCTAGTATAAAAACTTAACCAAGACCTTTTTATGTACCACGGTAAGCTAGTAGTTCCTACTATACACTTCTTAAGAACCTACCTTATTTAAGCTATCCATGCTACCTAGGTGACTACTTACTTAAATAAGAGAAAAATAGGCAAGCTACTTCGCGACCGCTACTACTAGAGCTGTATGAGTAAAGATGTAGATAACTACATAACTGCGTGTAAAGCTTGCAGATAGAGCCACGTACCTCATAATAAGACTTTAGGCTTACTTAAATCACTGCCAATTCCTAAGCGAGCATGGCGAGACGTCTCTATAGACTTTAAGTCCTTCCTCCTAGATAAGAAAGGATACGATTGTGCTTTTGTTGTTATGGACCGGTTAAGCAAGCACTGCTTCTTACTACCTTACTATAAGATAACTACAGCCGCTTAAGTAGCTGATAAGTACTATCGCTACATCTGGTGAGTATTTGGCCTGCCTAGGTCAATAGTCTCTAATCGCGGTCCCTAGTTCACCTTAGCATTCATGAATGAGCTATGCCGACTAATAGGAATTAAGCAAAAGCTCTCAACGCCGTATCACCCTCAAACTGACGGGAATACTGAGGTCCTGAACTAGTACATTAACCAGCGCCTACGCCCATTCGTTAACCACCATTAAGACAACTGGTCAGACCTGCTGCCCTGCATGGACTAAGCCCAAGTAATTCTGCCACATGAGACTACAGGCTTGTCACCCTATCAAATTGAGTTTGGCCACCAGCTAATCTATCACTGGGACTGGGAGGAACGTACGAAGGCATCTACTACAGTTCGTGAACAGATGTCTCGTGAGGAAGCGCAGAGCTACGCTAAAGCTCAATACAACGCAGTAAAGCTAGCTACAGAGATAGCTCAACAAGAAATCGCTCAAGCACAAGAGCGACAGGCTCAACAGGCTAACAAGAAGCGCCGCGAGCCAGACTTCTCTACAGGAGACGAGGTGTACGTTACACCTAAGGGCTTCACCACTAGCCGACCTAGCCAGAAGCTCAACCAGCAGATGTACGGACCCTATCCTATTATAGGCATGAAGGGACACTCCTATCACCTTAAGCTGCCGCCGCACATGCGCATGTTTGACGTCTTCCACGCAGACCGCCTACGGAAGGCTTCTACTCGCCCACTGCCTGGCCAAATCGAACCTGAGGAACCGCCTATCGAGGTTAACGGGCATCCCGAGTGGCCAGTGCAGGAAATCCTTGATAGCCGCCTATTCCATGGCCGACTACAGTACAAAGCATCCTGGCTAGCTCATGACCCAGATCCTGCCTGGTACAACGCCCGAGGCTTTATAGGCGCCCCACACAAGGTAAGAGACTATCACGAGGCCTATCCAAAGAAAGCAGGACCGCCGGCACGACTAGATGCCTGGTTGAAAGCGTACGAAGCAGAGGAGGACCTGAAAGTAACAGAAGAGGACGACAAGGCGGCTTCAAAGACAAGAGTGGTACAGAGACCAGCAAGGAGGAGACTGTAACCTAGAGACTCGGGGACGAGCCTCCCTTAGAGGGGGGTAATGTGACGGTGCTGCTCGCTCTGCTCGCTGCAGGCCACATGATATCGCAACTGGCTACGCCAGCCACGACCTAGCGCAGAGCTCAGAGCATGGCTAGCTCGCGCTCAGGCCATGCACCGCCCTATTTAGGGGCGAGCCCCCTTTGTACCTCTTCTCTCCCTATCTTAGTGTAGCTGAAATAGAGCCAACTTATCCCGTCAACCTGCATCTATGCTACGACGCGTGAAGACCGAGCCCGTCATCACATTTCTACTAAATACTAATTAATATTTGGTTTACTCTTTTTAAAAAGTTAATAATTTTTGAGTTAAAAAAAAGCCTATTAAGTTTTACTTTTAAAATCTTTTTAAGTACTTTTAAGTTGCATTTAATACTTATATATATAAAGACTTAAGTAAAACTATTAACTAATAGGTTTCTTTTCAAAAAAATATTCTTTATATTAGATTTAATTTAATAGTTAAAGTAGGCATTAGCTAAACATTTAGTTATAAAGTTATAATATATACTTTAATTAATAACTATATTAAAAACTTTATTAAGAATAGTATTTATATTACTATACTAGATATAGTAAAAATTCAATTTTTTTTTAAATTTAAAATTTGTTTTAATATAGTTAAAGTAAAAAATATATATAAAGTATTTTATAAGCTTTATTTCTAATTTTTTTACTTTTTACTTACTACTTATATAAATGTAAGAAAAATTAGTATTTTAAACTTAAATAACTTTTAATATACTTTTACTATACTTTTACTAAATTATATAAAAAAATTGTTTAGTTTTACTATAGCTATTAACTTAAATAATATTGTTATAAATTACATAAGTTAAAATATAGCTAATAAAGTAGAAAATAACTAAAAAGTATTTATAAAATAAGAAAATAGTACTAAAAATATTACATTAATAAAATAAAGCTATTAATTTAAGTTATAAGTATTTTATAGTTTAAGTTTATTATCTACCTTTTTATAGTATTAAAAATATACCTTTATTATAAGAATATTTTTGTTTTTTTATATAAAATTCTTAATAATTTAAAAGATAATATTTTTATAGTAAAGTACTTTATACTTCTAAATTAGGTTTTTAAACTTATTTACTTTAGTATTATTTAAGTTATTAATATTTACTAAATTAGTATTATTATTATTACTACTTATGTTATTAAAGTTTTTATTACTAACCTTAATATTATATATTATATTACTATTGTATCTATTAGTATTATTAAATATAAGGTTATTATTTTTTTATTACTTTCTATTTTCTTATTATTATTCTTTATATCTTTTGTATTATTATAGCTAATAATAATAAAATTAAAAAATACTATTTTTATTAAAATTTTAGTTACTAAGTTTATCTAATAATAAATTTTTACTACTTTTACTTTTAAATTTATTAATAAGTTCTATTAGTTAATAAACTATATAAACTTAAAAACGCATTATTATGAATATATTAAGCTAATTATTTTTAGTAGAAAAAATAGATTTATTGTAAAACTAGTAATATATAAGTTTTAATAATAAATTATTTATACTTATTACTAGTTTAGGCTTAAGTAGTATGTTTAAATTAAACTCTATTTTTAACATACTATTAATATACTAAGACTATTAATATATTATATGAAAAGAAAATATAAAAAAAGTACTAAATACTTTAATAATTTTTTTGCTATTATTTGTATTTATAACTCTATTTTTATTAGCTTATTAGTATAATATTTTAAAGTTCTGCTAATACTAGTTAATGGTTTTTTTTAACCTTTTATACTTAAGTTATAAATATGTTTTATAAATTTAGTATAAAAATATTATAATAAAACTTTTATTATAGTTATTAGTTTTAATTACTTTTATTTATAGCTTATATTTATTTTCATAGCAAAACTTATTTTACTACAAAATATTAATCTAATTACTTTATAAAACTTAAAAACTATAAAATCTTATTTTATAAATTTATTTTTAATATAGTAAATATTAGTTTATATTATATTAATAATTAGTAAAACAATTAGTTTTATTTTATTTAACTTTTTCTATATTTTATAGTAATTTTATATACTAAGCTTTTTAACTTACTATTTCTTACAAACTATAGTAATTTTATTACGTTTTTTTACGATAATTTATAAAGTATTTAGAATATCTAAATAAAGAGCCCCACCTATAATTTATACTATAATAATAAACTAGTATTACATTCTAAAAAAAGTAGACACAAGTTAATAGAAAAAAGAGAAAAATAAAGTAAAAAGTAAGTAGTAGTAAAAGTAGCATAAAAGAGATTCTATAAATTATAGGCTTAAAGAATACTAGTAGTAAATATATTAAAAACAGCTAAAAAACTTATAAAATACTAACTAACACTTAATATAACTAGTATCAAAAATAGTTTATATTTATATTTATAAACTAAAGTCTAAAAAGTATTAAAGTTTAAAATTAAAAAGTAAGAACTATAAAATATTGTAATTTAATACTACTTTTTCTTAATTAGAGTTTAAAAGTCTAGGTAAAAAACTAAGTAAAAAAGAGTAAGTAGTTAAAGTTATTTAAAGTAATATTAAAACCTACTAAATTTAGTAAAAAAAAATTATAATACTTAACTTTATTCTATAATAATAAAGTATAATATTATTAATTAATTTTTATAAAAGTAACTTTTAAAAATTATAATTTTAAGTAATAAAGTTATTATAAATTTTAAGAAATATAATCTGTATTTTTTTAAATTAATAATATATAAAATTATATTATTATACATGAAATTATCAAATTTTTTAAAAAAAATAAAGTAATAATATATTAAAAAAAATAAAGTAATAATATATTAAAAAAAGTATTAAAAAAAGTATTAAAACAGTAAAAAAAATTTATAAAAACAAAAAACTTAAAATTAATTATTTAAAGTAGAGTTAATAAGTAAACTAAAAACAAAAAGTACTAAAGTAAAAAGTATATTAAAATAAGTATATAATAGTAAAAGTATTATAAGTATAATAATAAAATAGAATATATTAAAAAAATGTATATAAAAAAACTAAAAATTAAGTTAATTATTTAATAACTAAATATTACTATAATAGCCATTAGTATTAAGCTATTATTAATTTATAAAATAGTTAAAACTTAGTTTAGTAAATAACTAACTTATTTATATAGTTTATTTAAAAAATACGTTATATAAAATATTTATACTAGTATTAAACTTTTATTTAATTTTTAGTATATTATTACTTAATATTAAAACAAAATTATAATTTGTTAAAATTATTATTAATTTTAGTTTACTACTTAATTTAGTTTATTTAATAAAATTATGTAAGCTAATTTTAATAAAGTAGTAATAATAGTAATAATAAATAATGTATTTCATGGGTGAGTAGAACACCCGGGTGAGTGGAACACCTAAACTCCAAAAATCAATCCTCCAACCTTACACCAATAATGCAACCTAACAACGATCTTGATAAATCCCGAATTCAGTAGAATTTCTTTATGGCCTTACAGGCTATGAACGAAGATAAAGAATTAAAGCTGCGCGAGGCTGCAAGGCTTTATATGGTGCCTCTAACTAATCTGCAGCGCGCGTGTAAAGGCGTGCCTACTCGCGCCGAAACAAGACCCAAATCAGTTCGCTTTACCCTACGCGAAGAAGAAGCGATAGTCGAACGTATCCTCGACCTTGACTCACGAGGATTTCCCGCCACAAAGCTCGCGATACGCGCAATGACTGATAACTTGCTGAAGGCACGGGGTGAGAAGCCTGTTGGTAAGAACTAGGTTGATGAGTTCATTAAGCGCAGGCCAGAGATAGAAACGTGTCTTACACGTGCCTATGATCGACAGCGAGCCTTGAACGAAGATCCAGAGCTTATCAATGCGTGGTTCGAGCTAGTTCAAAAGACGAAGGAGAAGTACGGGATTCTAGACGAAGATACCTACAACTTCGATGAGACTGGCTTTATGATGGGGGTAATTGCGGCCGAGATAGTTGTAACTAGCTCTGATAGACGTCGAGGAAGGCGTAAACTCGTTCAGCCAGGTAATAAGGACTGGGTTACAGGAATAGAGGCCATCAACGCGTCGGAGTAGGCGCTCCCACCTTTCGTCATCTTCAAAGGCAAACGCCATATTGACACCTGGGCCAGAGGGCAAAACCTGCCTTATAGCTTGGAAATCGGCCTTAGCAATAACGGATGGACAAATAATGAGTTTGGTGTCGCGTGGTTGAAGTTCAAAGTTGGTGTTTAAGTGTTTCACTCACCCAGGTGTTCTACTCACTCATGAAATGCGTTATATATTTATATATTATTTTAATTAATATAATTATATATTAAAAGTACAATATTTTAATTAAAGTACTAAGTAATTATAAAAATATAAAATTAAAGTTTTACTTTAATTTAAGTTTTTATTTAATACTTAATATAAAGCAAACTTAATTATTGTAATTATATTTAAATAAATACAAAAACTAAATAATTAGTTATATTAATATAACTTTTTAGTAATACTTTATTAACAATAATTTTAATATTAAATATTTTAAAATTATATATAATATACTAATATTATTTTTATTACTATACTAATTATAAATTCAAAGTGTTTTTTAAAAATAAGCTATAGTTTTAAATTTTTTATTTATTTTAACAAGTAATATAAAATATTTTTAAAAATATACTACTTTTTAAAATAATTAATTTTACTATAATATAAAAAGTCATATAAAGTTATTAAAAATTACTTTTATTATTACTTTATTTTATAAAAATAGCCTTTAAATTAAAATTATTATTAATAAATAAAATTTTTTTTAAATCATATAGTATTTTATATATACATATATATATATATATAGAAGGACTAAATATATAATTAAATAAATAATTTCATAAAATTTTTAAAATTAAATAATATATATTATACTATAATTTTTTTAAATTTTAAATTTTTAGAGTTTTATTTTATATATAAAAACTAATAACTAAATTAATAACTAAATTAATAACCTTTTTTATATAAAATAATACTAATATTATTATATTAATTTTAATTTTTTTAATTTTTTAGTTAATATTAGCTAGTAAATATAAATAGCATTTAAACTAGTTACTAGAATTTAAAAGTAATTTCATTAAATATAATAAATTCTAGTAAATAACTATATAAAAAACTATTAATAGTAAATACTTTATTTATAAAATTTTAAATTAAGTTTAAAAAAATTATAAAAATTTTTTTATAATAAAAGTAAATACTTATAATTTAATATATAGAATTTTTCTAAAAAAAAAATTAAAAAACTAAATATTAAAGTTTATATAAATACTATATTATAAAAGTAGGAATTTTTTTCTGATATTTAACTTAAATTATTTAAAAAGTTAAAAGTACATAAATTATAATATATTAATATTATAGTTTAAATATTTAAGTTTAAATATTTTATTAATTATTAAGATTTACTTTTTAAATATATAAATTTTATTAGTAAACTTAAAAACTATATTATATAAATATAAACTTAAATTTTTTTTTAAATAAACTTAATATAATAATATTATAAATATAACTATTACAATAATTATTAGATATTATAAAACATAGAATATAACTAATTTTATATAAAACTATAATACTTAAATTAATTAATTTATTTTATTATAAAAGCTTTATTTTATTTTAATTTATATTCTAATTTTTAGTTAAGTAAAAGAAATTATTATATTTATTATTTAAAAACTTATAAAACTTAAATTAATTTACTTTAAAAAATTAAATATAAATTTTATTTATTTATAATAGTTTCTAATTTTTTTTATATATATAATTCTTTTATATTACAAATTTATATTTTAGTATTACATTAGTACATAAATTTTGTTTTTGAATATTTTTATACATAAAATATTTTTCTCTCTACATAATATTTTAAATTTTTCTATGCTATAAATAGTACTTAATTTATACTTTTTTTTATAATATTTATTTTTTATAAAATGTAATAGTTTTATTAATATTATAAATACTATTACTATTATATTAGTATAAATTAAAATAAATTCAATTATTTTTAGAAAAATATCTAAATTTAATATTAAAATTATATATTTAGTTTATTTTAAAAATTTATATTTCTTAAATTTAAATATATATATAATTTAACTTTTAATATAATAACTATATACTATAATATTATAAAATAGTTTAAATATGTTAATTTTATTAATAGTAGCATTATTTTTTTAATAAAAAAATAAAAGCAAAACCATACAAAATTAAATTTCTTAACTTCTATGTTAATATGAAATCGTTTACTAAAGCGCTAAATAACTAGGCTGTAAATAGGGTGTAACTTATTTACAAGATGTTCCGATTTTTTAAATTTTAGGAGGTAAAACCTAGAGGTGGTACATCGAACAACGGATACATTAAAGCTCTTACTCAACACCCCATTTCTTATAGTTGTCTGGCATTCTAGTATATTGTTGTTCTGCACCAAGACCCTCCTCACTAATATATCCCTCTTTTATCAACAAACAAAGGACACAGAGTCTATCTCCAGGTCTGTAATTTTCAAGCCAGGTTCGTGCTTGAGCACGGTAAAGAGTGGTAACCGAAGAGAGGAGTGGGTTGCTATCAGGTGTACCAAAGGCCTTGTCGGCATAAGCAGTGAGAGCCTCCGTTTTCTCAACGTTTTCCAGGTTTTCTTCGGCAGGGTCTTTGTCATCGTCTTCTCCATCATCGAAGTACGTTTCATCATCGATGAATGTCCCAGGAAGTGCTGCGGACCCATTTAAGCCTGAATTAGGCTCGGAATTGATTGAGCTGTCAAAATTGCGAAGGAAAGAAGGACAAGTACAGTTGAACGAATGCATTGTCTTCCGGCATTCTGTGAAGGTTATCCAAGCAGGGGCAACTAAGCCGATTGGTAAAGTAGTATAATCGTCACCGCAGGATGTGCAACAACAGTTCAACGCTATATCATTGTCGCCAAGAGACTCTTGGTCGTCAACTGGCTTATTGGCAGTGCATAAGTTGCGCAAGCCGTCCATTGAGCATTCTGCCTTTGCCAGAAGAACACCAAGTTCAATTGCAATGACTTCATCCATCCTTTCAATACTGCGTGGCAAAGTTTTCGTCCATGTAGTGTAGAGGACTGGAATCTGCCTTGCAGTGACCGTTCGGCCCCATTGGGCGGCTTGGTCAAGGCGATCAAAGCCAAAGATTCGTAATCTAATACCTGCTTCGATCAGCATTGGCAGTAATTCTCGATGGACAGCTTGTAGTGCCAGCCAATGTGCAATGGATTTGCCATAAGAAGAGTCCAGAATATCCTCTTCCCGAAACCCAAGGATCCTTTCAAGGATTCTGTTGTCCCGTTCATGCACCAAGAAAGATCGTGTGGCATGCTGCAGGCCGCACCAAATAGTTTTCGGACCAAATGCGACCATTCCGTCGGTGGAAAGAGTTGTGAGTAACCACACAACACTGTTGTCCCTAACTGAGACGTCCTCCTTGTTATATGCATGAACGAGTGATGCAATTACCGTCCAACCATCACTGGTTGGCTCCGACAATTCTAGACAGTCGGTGAATAAACGAAGCATTTGCTTTTTTCGCTCAGCCGGTACTGACTGAGCCATATCAGCAAATACAGTGGACGGTGATCTATCCTCGGTCAGATATGATATGCGGGTTTCAGGTCAGAGCTGGCTGGTCTGGTTGACTAGTGAAACTCACAAAGCGTCAATAGAAGGACCTTCGAATGCTAGAGCTGTTTTGTCTGCTCCTGCAGAGATGAGGAACTCGCATAGTTCTGGATCCGCCGCTTCTGCCGCAAACTATTTAAGTCAGTATATGCAAGACGGGAGCTTTCAATTTCCCCTCCGGGTGGATGCGTGCGGTGTGACTATGATAACTGAGTGAAGCTGCAGGGTATAAGAGCAATCGAAAACGGACAGTACTTACGTGTAATGGTGTCCACCCTTTACTACTAGTGTCCCGTACTGAGGCATCGCCACGCGCTATGAGTCGTCGGACCGCAGGAAGGTTACCAGTTTTACAGAAGTCAAAGATCAGGGAGTCGTCTGGAACTGCTCGAATTGGGCTGACGTTAAAGCCCCAGCCACTAGATGAAGTTGTTAAGTTGGCCTCCATCCCATAGCCAAGCCCAATCTTATTTACCCATTGAGCTGGGTAGAAAATGATGGAAGATATAATCTCACACTTCCCGCCCCCAGTGACATCGCTATCATCAACCTTCAGAGTCGAAGTTCTCAACCACACATTCCCAAATAATGTCCCCCTTGCTGACGTACTATGACAGATACGAGTTCGAGATATCCGATGTTCAGAGTTAGCCGGTTTGCGAAACTGGCCATCCTCCGTTCCAGAGTCGCTGTCGGACGGGTTACGATGGCTGACAGTAGTTTCGATGTACCGACCATGGTAGGTTGATTTAACTTCAATGGCCCGTTGTATTGTGTTATTCATCATTTGAGCGAATTTTCCACTCTGAAAGTAGCCTTCAACCGCTGTTTTCAGTTCATTCTCCATAGAAGCCTGGATATTTTCTACCGATATGTCTGACACCAACTGCGGTTCCTCGGGTCGAATGTAATGTTGAGGTTGCCCATCGACTGACAACTCGTATGATGGTGGTGATTCAGGGAGTCCCACGGCAGTGTTGGAAGTTCCCGAGTGGGGAACCAAGGTGTTACAAGGACTTGAGGAACATTTCTCGCCCGTTTTCTCGTCCATAAAATACATGACGGGTCGTTGTCTAGATAGGTATATTAAAATCCAGTCGCAAAACGGCTAGCTCTGAGGGGTAGAACGGTCTTACATCTGGAGTACCAACGCAAGCATAAGTGTACTTTTAGTTTCACTGAGCGATTCGCGGAACTCTTTCAGCTTATTTTTCTTATTTGCTGCCTTGAACGCAGTCCAGATTCGGACAGTGCGAGAATTTGACACCTTGGTGTTGAAATTTGGGTCAATTTCTCGGATGATATCCCCGAGCAACTTGAATGTGACTATTAGCACGGAGAATTAACCTGCGGAAGCTGTAAAAGGCGTACCTCAACTTTTCTTTTACACCACTCAAGGCCCCGATCCACACTGGAGTTCTGTCCCGGTGGTACATCGTTTAGTACGGCAGAGAGGTACAGCAAGTCGTCGAGCACCAGGCGAACTTCGTCGGGCGCATCTCGAACGGAAGCCCAGAACCTGTACAGCTTCATGAAGCTTTCGGCCAGTTGCACTGACACTGAAACAACAGCGAGGACTGGCAAAGCTCAGTATCAACTATCTTCCAAATACAATGGCTATCTTACCGCTTGCCGCCCCTGATAAGGGCTCCATTGTCAGGGAGATGTGTTCACTGTAATGAAGTGAAAGTTATCCACGCATTCAGGCCCGGTGACAGTTGACACACCAGCACTGTGTTTGACCTGTTTTCTGAACGAGACTAGTTGAAGGGGCTTGAGGTCGGTGGGTGATGGAACAGGAATCGATTGAAAGTGTATTGCGAAAGACAAGAGCCTCAGCCTGATGCGCCAGTTCTTGAGAAGGACACGCATATACCTCCCCGGACAGCTCCCGTTCGGGCTTAAGCGGACGGGTAAGCTGAGTTATGAGCTTAGATGTTCCAACGTTAATAGGCCCTCATAGTTTAAATGACACTTGCTGATGAGCCCATGCTCGGTGTGGTTGCACTGGCCGCGCTCCATAATACTTCATTCGATGGCTCCAATTCCTTGTAATCGATTCAGGAAGAACAGGCTATACGGATGTCGGATAAGCCGCCAGCTAGGTGCGGTGCCTTCGCTATCCTGTCGGCAATGATTGGTCCGACTCACAGGATTACGTCCCAAGTGGTGAAATATGCATCCAATGCTTGCAGTCGGCTGCAGGTCTCGCTATGGCCGCAATGTTCATGATGCCGAGCAGAAAGAAATATGATTGTCAGCTGAATAGGTTTTTGCTTGGCCCCGCACTCTTGTCGGAGCGGCTTTAACCGAAAACAATCAACTTGCAGAGGCAAGGGTGGGCGGGGGAGAAGAGAAAAAGAGTGATTGGCACAGAAACCCACGATTCGACCAGGGTTGAATGCAACAACCCAAATGACGTCTAAACGCCTCTCAGCAATGTTCCAGCTCATAGCTGATATTGACGTATCTTGGTAGTGGTAGTTAGAGAGGCTATGCAATTCAGGCTCCAAGCGGTCGCGGCTTCCAAATGAATCGTACAGCAATACTTACACCACAACTTGTTGAAGTGAACCAGCTCTGTATTGATCATCTTGATGACGACTAAGGAATCATAGAAGAAATCAGAGATAAGACGTGTATACAAACAAAATTAGGGCATGGCCCTTGGATATGGAGGGATTGCGACAGCTTCGATTAGTCCGGTGAGACACAAAGATCGACTAAGCTAATTGCCAGACTCGGATACGAGGCATACGGTCGGCAGACGGGTATCAACCACCGTGGCAATTCAAGGCTGAAAATAAGTAACTGAACAAAGGGGGGGGGGCATTTCCAATACCTAGAAGGGATACGAGAATAGGATCGTAAATGTTGGTTTTGAGCCTCCTGATTACAACATCGAGTTCCCAACCCCGGTGAGAGCGTCTAGAAGGAAACACCCTTCAACTATCCCTTCAAGGCTCTAGTTGGCTCCAGTTAGGGGTGGAGTCAGCCTCCCTGGCGGCCCAATATAGATAAGCAAGAGACTGCACTAAACCCGAAAAGGGATTTCTGCAGGCAGAGATTATGCGCCGCAGATTTTCTCCCAATTTGGCCTTAACGAGAACACCACTAGCTTGCTCGCCACCAGCGTTGTCGAGATCGTGATGTTTACCGCCACTATCCTGGCCGTGCTATGGATCGATTGCTTAGGCCGTAAGCCACTCGGTCCCTTCCAGCGGCTGCGCAGTTTTTCTACGAAAAAGCCCGTGCTCTCTACTAGCTCAGCAATCATCTCAGGTTCAACGATCATCACGCGTACCAACGCGACACCCTTTTGTACCAATGCGTGCATTTTGTATAGGTTTCCCATACAAATTTTACGTCGAAATACATGGCGAAGTCTTAAGTCACTATAACGCGCCAAGCTTCTTATTATACTGATCGTATTCCTTTTATAGATGGATGGTTAGAATGGAGCATAGGGAAATAAAGCAATTGATGTCATTTAGATACGAAAATCATACCCTTATTAGGGACGTCGAACACCGGACTTGTTTAACAAATCAAGCTAGTTGACGACCTTGTTCCCGCTATAGACCTACCAACGAAAAGCTTGGACTTAGAGGAATGTGGATCTGAATTGCCAATACTAGCCTTTCTAAACAGCATGGGTAGTAAACAATCCGTCCAGTCTCCGACACTCCGATTGGTTGGGTTGGCTTATAAGATCCTGGGTCTGGTTTATTTGACGGATAGCGGTCGGTCCAAACTAGAGGTTTGATTGTTTAGCTCTCGCGGGGCGGAATCTCTGGATATAAGGAATTCTGCACGCAACCACCCAAAATGATTCCTACATACAAAACCGCACTATACAATCATTTCAAAAGGTTTATAATGGTGGAGAAGATCATGCCTTGGCAGCTGGAAGTACTCATAAACATTGTCTTGAACATCATGAATTGATTGCTTGAAAGTAATGACTGATTAAGTACATATTAATCAAACGGGCGGTAACGACAGTATGAGAACATCAATGATGCCGTAGTAGTGTCCGTACCCCGGGTTCTGCCCACCCTAGCGCAAGATAGCAAGATCGCCCCCGCGGTTATGCCAACAACACCCGACGAAGGTTATCCAAACTATATGCTTTGAACAACTCTAACAGCAATTTTCTTTTTGATCGTTTGAATCCAACGCAAAGCCTTCATTTTTGCATTTTTTAAGTTCATTTGTATTGGAAATTACGATCCAGTTAAGGCACTTGTTACTTCAGGACTCCTACCTAATTGGGTATAGCGTGGCATCAATTTGGCGTCATTATATATGTCTCAGCCTTCTCTATGCCCAATCAGGCTTTGTGTTGTGTTTTTGAAAGGAGCATTGGCAAGCTTCAAACCTTGGTTGCGATCATGGTCGCGGAGATCAAAGGCATTAAATCGCAACTAGAGGAACTACCGGGCCAGAATAAGAGAAGGAAAATATTGCCTGATCCCAAATGCGACGTTCCATAGTATCAATAATATGAACCGGGCGCTGGAGGAGCAGAAGGCTATTGACGCAGCTCAGGCTAAAAGGAAAGCCAGAGGATGGGGGTTCGAAAGGCTGCTGCACTTATGGAACAGGCCAAAGTTGATGACCATATAATCGTATTTCAAATCTAGGGCGTTGCGTTGATGTAGTTTACAATTTTGTTCAATCCACCGATTTTGGTGGGGTGGGCGACTTCCATGTAGCTGGACTTATCGATAGATAGCCAAAGATGTTTCTGTTCCGGGGCGTTTGAGGGTAGCGAACGGGATGTAGAAAGGGAGGAAATTTTTTCAATTCTACTGCCATCAGAGTACTCACATAAGAGACAAATGAACAGTACCCCCATCGCCAGTACGGTGCAACTCATATAAATATATCTCGGGATTCGGAAGAAGTTGGCATTGCGGAAAGCTGCACTCAGCGCCTGGATATGCTCCTGGATGAGGTACAATTCTCGCAGAATGAGATTGATTGCCTACATAGCTTATTCCAGAGACAAGTACGGACTGTAAGAAAAATATCCCCGGTACAGATATTGGTGCTCGTCCTTATGACCATAAAGGTCTACAGCCTTATTGCTCAGAAAGACAATCAGGCCAACTTAGATATAGTAAAAGCGTCCCAGAACATGGTCGAGATTTCACAACCTGACAGCGAAGATGTGTGGGTAGTAGCCATCGTGACCCTGGTATCTCTGCCTACGAGTTTACCGCTGTGCGTACCAAAGGCGCTTACAGGCCGCAGAAAAGCGAGCAGGGTTCTGAGTGTTACCCGGGCCTTTTCAGTACCAGTTTTATTGATTTCCACCCGACAGACGGTCATAACGTGGTCCCATTGTGGATTTGGTTGTCCTGGATCGTTACTTCTGCCCTCTATCCTCGATATACATCCTAAAGCCCTCCAAGTACCAAAACCACCGCCCTCCCCGTCAGCACCATCAGCACAACCGAACTCATCACAAATAGCCAAAACCTCACCAGCACCCAATTCCCAATACACTGCACCAAACTATGCATCACCCTAATCGCTACATACGCCCACGCCAGACCCACATCCAACGTTGTATAACCCCTCATAACCGCAAGCGCAAGCACAATGGCGTAAAACTGTGTTGGCTGCTCGAACAAGTGATTATAATTATCCACTTTCCAGCGGACAGAGGGCGGCAGTTTGGCGTTCATGGATTCTTTGGTAAGCGTGGGTGAGGCCGGGATTTTGTATTTGAAGAATGCCGGAATGCGGACCGCGCACATCCAGGTTTCGATTAAGAAGGTCCATATATTGAGGGCGATGAGCGGGACAAGGATGATTGATGGTAGCTGGTCGGTCATGGTTGGTTGGAGCTTAGGGAGGATATTGCGAGTATATGCTATAGAGGGCGATAGTTCGGACTGTGAACTCTATTAGTTCACTTGGAGGCTTTATAAGGTTAGGTGAGTGACCCTGATGGAAGAGGTCATGTCTTGGCAGCTGGAAGTACCCATAAATATTGTCTTGAAAATCATTGATTGATTCATTGTTTGAAGGTAATGACTGGTTAAGGACATAATAATCAAATGTGTAGTAATGACAGTATGTCTCATCAATGTTTCACGATGAGGTAATGGAGTCTCGCCTTTGAATGCTGCTATTTTTAGCGCAAGGTAGCAAGGTTGCATGTCTTGGATCTGCCAACAGATCCTCCAGGACCGACGCCACAGGATCCCGATACTATAATAAAAATGACCAGTCCGTCATCAATATCCAAGAAGTGGTCATAGGTGTGTTTTAAAATGCCTATTTTCGCCGGGGTTGAGCTCCCGATGCCGGACAGTCGGGGAGCCGTTGCATATAAGTCATGTGCGGTGACCTATATTTCAGCCACACACACAAGGTGCCCGGAGCTGGTGGTTGTATAAGACGAGTTTGTTTGCCCTGTCCTTTTCACATGCCCGTAGTCGCAAGCTGCGCAACCGTGGCTGTCGGAACACGTTGTCTGAGCACGGGTAGGGAATAAACCACACCCGACGATGTCGGACCTAAGTCGGATGAGGTTTAATATATTCAAGAACCTCAACCCATGTAGTTGGATACAATTTGGGTTGGATTGAGTGGGTACGAATTGGTTAGATGTCTGCCACGTTAATAAATGGTTGGCTGCTGTTAGCCCTTGGCATGAAATGGACCTGTCACGGTGAGGTAAAGACCCCCCATATACCCATTGTCACCGAGCAACGCCCGGACATACACAAGAAGTGGAAGAGAACTCGATGAATTAAAAAAACTGAGGATGACTATCTTACTTAAATAACGAGCGAGATGAGCTGGAAGGAGGATTCGTAACCTGCTGACGTTAATAACGGACGATTCGCAATCTCCTGGTGACAACGGAATGAAAACAATCGTGGAATGAAAACAATCGTGGAATGAAAACAATCGTGGAATGAAAACAATCGTGGAATGAAAGCAATCGAGGGATGCTCGGTTACACCTATCATAGACTCCTAACAGCCAGTTATAGAGAAAAATATGTGCCTATTAAGGTTTGCACACCATTTAGACATTGGATTGGTTTGGCTAATGCCAAAAGCTTCGACACGATCAATCTAACCAAACCCTTCGCGGTAGGTGGGTTTTGATGGGCCAAACCAAGGATGGTTTGATCCCCACCCTATCCAAGCAACCTCACCGTAATCTTCTTCGCGTCTTCCTATGATATCGATTCTGCCCAGGTTAGGGCAAGTCTAGATTGATAGGTGATGGATCAAATAGCTTTCGCGACTCTTGCAATGCACTGCGCGAAGATAAATGCGGCAAAGATATGGTTCCTTAATTCCTGATCCTGAATTCAGTGACCTACGCCACGACTGTCCAACTTGGGCTTACTTTTCAAAGGAAACTCAAAGGTAACTTTAACATGGATCATGCGGTGGAACTCAATGGCATAGCTGATGGGAATATTTCATCGTCACCTTCAGCTATTTTCTGCGCAATGCTAGCATTTGCTCCTGCTACTGTTCTCTCTTTCTATTTCATGGAGGTCATATTTGGCAGTTGGAAGTACTCATAAAGATTGTCATAAGGATTGGATTGATTGAAAAACTAAGGATGACTATCCTACTTAAATAATGAGTGAGATGAGCTGGAATGAGGATTCCTATCCTCTTGATGTTGACAAGGGAGGATTTGCAATCTCCTGGTGGAATGAAAATAATAATGGAATGAAAACCCTTGCTCAGTTACACATAATGATGCAAGGTAGCAAGGTTGCCAATCGTAAATTGCGCCAACACTCCCTCTCAAGCTTGCGTACGATGCCTTTGGGGAGCTTTAATCATGCCTCTTCTTTGCTTTATCTGGGTCAAGCCGGCAATGATCAATGAATCGAAGATGCAGTTCTGGACTAACAGCTTTAGTCAGGCTGTCTGCAATCATTTGACTGGTTGGCAGGTAGGGCGCGGTGATTCGTCCATTCTGCACCTGCTCTCGTACGTAGTGGTACTGTACGTTAATGTGCTTGCTGCGCTTGTGGAATTCAGGGTTCTTACCCAGAGCTATAGCGCTTTTGTTGTCTGCATAAACCTTGATGGATTCATGATGAAGTCCCAATTCAGTAAGCAGTTACCTGAGCCAGGTGGCTTCCTTAATGGCTTGACACATAGCCATGTATTCTGCTTCTATAGTCAACAGAGCGACTGTCAACTGACGCTTTGAAGTCCAGCTGATAGGTCCTCCGTTCAGGGTAAAAATGTAGACTCCCGTTAAGCGTCTAGTTACAGAATCTTCAGTAAAGCTGGCATCTATATACCCAGCAATTTTGTCATTACTTTCTCTACTAAATATGATACAGTAATCGATCGTACTGCGCAGGTAGAAGAAGATCCTTTTAAGTGCGTCCTAATGCTCGGGTCCAGGGTTATTTATGTGCTGTGCAAGAGATAAGACTGCGAATGCTATATCTAGCTGAGTAGTAATCATAGCGTACATAATCGATCCTAGCTAGGCAGCAAATTCTTGTCTTGAAGCTTCAGTAGCGATGCCGTTAAATGGTTTAAGGCGTTGACCTATTACCATTAGCGTTTTTACCCTGCGTCCATGCTTGCTATACCTATATTTATTAAGGATCTTTTCGATATATACTTGCTGGCTGAGCGTAATTGTCTTTGCATTGCGGTCGCGCTTGATTTCCATTCCAAGATAGTGCTTAATGCCTCCTAGGTTAGTTATCTTGAATTCCTTACTTAGCTGATTAATGACCTGCTTTATGGCTGGCTTTTCGCTGCTAATAAGCTTAACATCGTCCACGTAGACTGTAATCGTAAGTCCCGTGCGGATAGTACCTTTAACAAACACGTTGTTATCTGCCGTAAGTGGCCTGAATCTGATTTTAATAAGAAAGCTTGTAAGCCGTTTTGCCCACTCGCGTGCCGATTATTTCAGTCCGTACAGGCCTTTCTTAACTCTATAGACAAGATGTTCCTTGCCTTTTTGAATGTAACCAGGTGCTTGCTTGACATAGATTTCTTCGTTAAGATTTGAATTAAGGTATGCCGTCACGAAGTTGAGCTGTATAATGTCGTGGTCAAATAGTGCTGCAAGCGCGAATATCGTCCGTACTGAAGATGCTCGTACGACTCCAGCATATGTCTGGTCGTAATTAATGCCAAATTACTACATAAATCCTTTCCCTACGAATCTAGCCTTGTACTTGGTAATTTGATTGTCGGCTCCTTTTTTGACTTTGAATACTCACTTTCCATCTAGCGCTGTACGCCCTGTGGGTAATTCGATAAGTTCAAACGTCCCATTCTCTTAATGCTGCTGCATCTCAATGTCTGTTGCTTCTTTCCATTTCGTGCTATCTGGCCGTTCCATTGCTGCTGTAAATGATTTCGGTTCTAGGTCATTCAGACCTGGCTCCTTGTAGATGCCTGTGTTGGCTACGATTGAAGCGTGCTCTAGGGCGTCGTTAAGGTATAAATAGAAGCTTTAATAGGCGTGGTTGATTTCATTAAGTATTACTATATACAGCGTGTAGAAATGCTCGTTAGGGGCTCCGGTAAGTGTAATCACCTTCCGTACGCTTGCTGCGGCTTCTGCTGTTACTAGCTTTATTAAAATTACATACCCATACTCGTCATGGAATTTACGAGGTGGCTGTCCTCTATTATTGCGTGTTGATTACTGTAGTGGTTTTACTGAAGAGGGTGGCTCCTAGATTAGTAATTCTGTCTCAGGGCTTATTACAGCACCTTGTTGTGCTTCTCTTTCAGCGTTTTTAATCATTTGCGGCCTGACATAAATCATACTTTGCGTGTGTTCTCTGCTGTATCGAGTGTCTTCCTCTCTCTCTAATAGTGCAGGGCTCGGCTCATGTGGCCTGTTCAGCTCCCTCTTATAAGATAGGCTCTGCTTGATCATTTCAACAGTAGATTCATACGCCCTTTATCGATTGACTATTTGACTATTAATTACTAGTTCAGGATGTAGGCTAAGTGGAGGATTTAATGATTAGCTGCAAGTTCCTATTAAAGATTACTATGCTTTCTCTCTAAAGTTAAGTTCTTCTTTATCTTCCGTGGATTGATGTCTATCATACGGTTCACAGTTATTGTCAGATTCGAAATTTCGTTCCTCTATAATCTGCCGTGTTCCTTCTTTCCAGACTTTAATAATTAATCTATTAGATCTGTCTGTAAATCTGACAAATCTCTCTCTGATTCCGCGTGGTGTAACCTTCTCAGATTAAGCTTTTTAGCTATTCTGATAGTATACAACTGTTCCGAATATCAGGATTTTGGAAAGATTCGGCTTGCATCCATTAATGACTTCGTACAGCGATTTGCCATTAAGTCTTCGTGCTAGGCTTCTGTTTTTCAGTTCAGCAGCATATTTAATTACTAGTGGCCAGAGAAATCTTAGAAGATTCTGATCTGCTAGCATTAACGTTGCTTTTTCATGGAGGTGGAATTGGGTAATTTCAGTAAGTTTATTCTCTTATAGAGTGTCTCGTATAGTAGGCTGGTGAGTAATCCCCTCTTCCTTTATCCATTCTTTAAAGTCTTGACTCATGAATATAGAATCTCGGTCTGAGAAAATGTACGTAATAGGGGGTTTTCCCTGTGCTTTTCGGCGAGCTTGTAGCTCTTTTACGTAATTTAGAGCTTCATCCTTAAAGCGAATAAACCCTATTTCCGTGCCGGTAGTATAGTCGTTAGTTATGGAGATGTATCCACGCTTTTAATCGTATCCTTCCGGTTTAATTATTGGTATGAGGTTTAGGTAGAGAATTTCTCCTTCTCGCTTTGCGCGCTGTCGTTTGCTAAACGGTTGTTTTTAAAGCTTAGATTCTAGGCAGCATGTGCAGGTGCCATAGCGATAGCTCTTTAGCTTTAGTCCAGTAGTGTTCTTTATAAGCTTTATAAGGTTACTATATTCTATGTGTCCTATTATTTAATAGAGCTGCTCTGCTAATACCTTCTTAGTTAGCGATGGCTTTGTGGCCAGTGCTATGTACGGGTCTGTTACCGTCTTTGCCGTACGTACGAGAACGATTCCATCTTCTTTATATGCTATAGCCACTTCGTTGTCTTTTCGATCTTTAATTTCTTTGTTTTTCTAATTAAGAGTATAGCCCCCGCGTTTTATTCTCATGGTTGACAAGATGTTAATAGGGCTGTCTGGGTGATACCAAATATCTTTAATAGTGTGGAAGGAGGTTTTGCCGTTCCGAAGCTGACATAGAAGCCGTATCATTCCTTTACTTGAAATTTGTATGGTTTCTTTAGTTCCGCTTAGGGTCCCGCTAGCAGCATGCATTTCAGTGAACCAGGTAGGGTTATTGTAGACATTGACCTTTAATAAAGTGTCATACGTTGTCTTGCTTTTGTCGCTGTAGGTAAAGAAGCTTAAAAAGGTATTAGTTAGGATATTAGTTAGGATAAGCTATGTCGCTTTGCTGTCTTTATTTTTTCAAAGATTCTTTTGCTTCTTACGCCAGCCGTCTGTAGCCTTTTCCGGGTGCTTAAACCAGCAGTTTTCTTCTTTCTTGCCTTCCCTTTTACACTATGGGTAAGTCTTTGACTTGTGTTCTTTGCCTATGCCAGGTAATCTGCTTTGACTTTAATTCTTGCCTTTTGTTGCATGTGAAGTAGCTTTGGATTGAGATTTGTTCGTGAGCTCTTTGTTATGGAGTTGACTTATAAGAGTATCGTACGAAAGCGATTTAATGCCCGTATCACGTTTTCATTCTTGAAAGGACGTAAAGTATGTTCCAAGATTGTGGATCATTATATACTTGAGCATAAAGTCAATTGTGATCTTTTACCGTGCAATGTCTTGAATAAGGATTCTGAACTTATTGGTATAGTCTTCTATGTCTTTGCATGAAGCGTACGTCGTAGTCCAGATCCGTTCAACAACTAGATACTTCTAGAGTTCTGTGTTAATCTTGTAGTGCTTAATAAGGGTGTCAATAACCCATCAAGCCGCTAGGATTCCGTCGACTTTTCGTGCTGGTATGTCCTCGCAGTGGATAACGATATCGTTAATCGCTTTACCGTTATCAGGATGTAGTACCCAGTCGTTTTGGTCCTTCGTAAATTCCAGGCTAAAGTCGAATTTTTGGTAGTCGCTTATAGCTCCAAATTTCGGCTTCTTTTCCGGATTAGTTTTTGTCTGTCCAGGTGTGGGTGTCTTTGTCTCAATTGTCTCTCTAACTAGTTCTTGTGATAAGCTGTCAGGAGCAACGGACGTTCTATCGTCGCTTTGGCGTGGAATTGATGGAGACTTTTGCCGCATACTTTAGTTATACGGAACAAATTCAACTGCGTCCCATGTGCCTTTTGCTGTCATATACTTTTCAAGCCTGAACAGCCATATGGCAAGATTTGCAGCTCCTTTGAGCTTTGGTACTCCGGTATCTTTTGTCATTTTTAACAACCGTGAGGAATCAATTGATAGACAATTTGGATCAGGTCGTACGAAAACGAGTGATATATGAGATTCGTCAGCCGAGCTCATAACCTCATGGAGGTCATATTTGGCAGTTGGAAGTACTCATAAAGATTGTCATAAGGATTGGATTGATTGAAAAACTAAGGATGACTATCCTACTTAAATAATGAGTGAGATGAGCTGGAATGAGGATTCCTATCCTCTTGATATTGACAAGGGAGGATTTGCAATCTCCTGGTGGAATGAAAATAATAATGGAATGAAAACCCTTGCTCGGTTACACATAATGATGCAAGGTAGCAAGGTTGCCAATCGCAAATTGCGCCAACACTATTTTCGTCTGTATACTTCTTCTAGCACAGTTCGCAGTACGAGGTAAAAGAGTACGATCGGATACCCAGACGATCTCTGGACAGTTCTGATAGCTCTTTCAGAATCGGACGGACTTTGCAGACTCACAATTAGATCCATTTGCGGCCGCCCTATACCCGGTTCAGGTTCAGGGTCTATCAAAGTCGCAATTGCTGCGATATGGCGGTTTGATATAGAAAGATTTAGCAACAATCCTTGTTTTATTGACACCGCAAATTTCGCCCAGCGCCCGGACACAGGAAGCCTGTCGACGTCTCGCGGGTGTATTTGCTATCGGGCAGTAGTAGGAATACTCCTGCTGGATTTCGTTGAAGACAAACAGACGTAGAACAGAGCGACATTCGTATATGAATCAGAAGTTTACTCCCTAATATGCGGAATATATACTGTAGGAGCTTAAGAGAAGGGATATTTAAGCAGCACTGAATAGAGACAATACGTGTATTAATCGAGAATTCCGTCGGTCATCCAGCACGCACCAAAGTCACTAATACGTAGAAATGGTGCCAGGGCCCAACGTGGATACAGCCCTGTATCGCTGATAACGTGGGCACTCGCAATGCTCCCTCCTAAGGTGCGCATCGCTCAGCTTCCGTGAGGAATAAAGTATCATCCCATGTTCACCGTTCCAAGTTGTCTGCATACGTCTGGACATCGGCCGGATATCCTTGGGAGGGGGAAGGTCCGCCTGGATCCGCGACATGAGTGTCCTTGCTGCTGTCTAGAATGTTAGGTTGGCATTCTTGAACGGTATCAGCGCTAGGATAACCGCCTGCACATAATAGGCTGACCGATCGACCACATCGTCTGTCAACAGGCCAACCGACCCGTTGTGCTGCTTCGAATTTGACCGGCCGAAGACCAGATCGTCTGCATGACCCAGTTCCATGCCCTCGCGCACCAGTCTCGACGTTTCCTCAGGCAGGTAGTACGTTGCGGTGCGCGCCTTGCCCGTGCGCCCTCCCTTCCCCACTATCACGACCCAGGCGAACGACTGGAGCGAGCCAGCGTGCGTGTCGACGCCCCCTTCGATCCCGACCCAGTAATCCGCATCCGGTTCCAGCGCGCGGGCGTTCTGCACCCGGTTCAGGGCACCACACAGCGTCTCGTCGTCCGAGAAGGGCTGGTCCGGAACACCCGACGCGACGCTGACTCCACGCACTGTATATATGGGGTTGGGAAACATGCGCAAGAAGCTTTCTAGGGCAGCGCCGATCTTGACGGGGTTCTGTGAAGCAACGATTATTGTCTGCGGAGGCGCCTGGCTGTTCATCTCCTGGTGCGCCATAGTGGGCATAGAAGACGGTAACAACCTGCGCAATATGAGTGGCCCGTATATTCTCGGGATGAATACCTAATAGCGATGTAGGCATACAACGGGACTAGAGTTCAGGGAGCTCGTCATAGCCTGAGAGCTGTCTCCACACCCGCTGGATGAACCGATGAGAGGTGTCGAGCAACCTCGACAGCGAAAAGTAACTCCGTTCGATATTCTCTTCAGCCTGAGAGCTAAACCTTTCCCTCGCTCTATCTGTGGCGGACCGTGATTGTAGGCTGAGGTTGTGTTTGTCGGTAGGGCACATTCCTCCCCAATCGGACTTTTTCTTGGGTATCGGAGGCCCCGCTTACAGCCCCATGACTGCTGCTTCCTCGCCATCACGTGCCTACGCCCTCCATCCACACTGACGAGCGTCAATAATCTAGCATTTTCATGGAGGTCACATTTGGCAGCATGAAGTACTCATAAATATTGTCATCAGAGATTGAATTGTTGTTAATACCAAAAAGAGTGCTATCGTACATAATGTAAACGAGTGAGATAACCTCTGACAGTGATTTGTAAGCTGTATCAGAATTGACAAAGGGGGGTCGGTGGTGATACTACTCTGTTACACAAGGTAGCAAGGTTGTCCATGGCAGTTTCGCCAACACATTTGTACTGCGGAAGCAGAGAAAATATGAAGAGGTGGAAGGGATGAATCGATACGCCCTGGATGGGTACAGATAACGTTAGCAAACCATTCACAATTCTTCCATAAGAAATCTATGTCATAAAAGGGGCCGGGATGATTTGTAAATAAATACTAGCTATAAATTGCCACCTGGTGTTACCACCATCATCTTGATAATTCCATAATGGGGAATTGTAGGACAGCCATCCTGGGGATAGCTGCGCTCCAGATTCACTATTTCCGGTAACCTGATGGAGGAGGTCAGGTCTTGGCAGCTGGGAGTACTTATAAACATTGTCCGGAGCATTGATTGAATTTTCTAATTGAATGCTTGAGGTAATGACTGATTAAGTACATAATAATCAAATAGGCAGGAACGACAGTATGAATCTTCAATAACTTACGATGCCGTAGTGGCGTTGGTACCTTGAGTTCTACCCACATTTAGCGCAGGGCATGTAACCGAGTGCTGGCCTCTCAGGTAGCACCATTGCTTGTATACTGAGTTCTCCTGTTGATCCTCCTGATGATCCTCCTGAAGATCGTCTCCTGTCGATCCCCCCTATTCTCATCTACAAAGCACATATTTAAGTAGGATGGCCATCCATAGTTTTCAATTCATGAGGTTACTTTACATCTTTACCCTGCGTCCGGTCAGAGGGCAGCGAGGTTACAAGGTTGCCTATCGCGGTTATACCAACATAACCTTTGTTGTACGTATTTAAAATATCTCGAACGAGATTTTTATAGTCTTTTTTTTTTTTTTTTTTTTTTTGTTTTGAATTCATTTACCCCGACCCCTCCCGAAGGATATGCAGGTTACTACTACTACTATTTATCCTTCTAAAATTACTATACATTGTACTACTTCATGAAAATGAAATTTAAGCCTCGTAAGGGCCTGTGTTATTCTCTTTGTCCGCCATCACCCCTGTAGGGCCGATCTAGTGCTCTTGATATAAATCTTTTCGACTCCTCTGCAAAGTCAAGCACTGCGTCAATTATGCTGTTGTTGATTGTCCATCCTTTAACTCCTTCCTAGTTTCCCTAAGGTCTTCCTCCGAGCATTTCTGTAATGCTGTTGAAGGCGTCTCCTATCTTGTTCCAAAGCTGTTACCTTCTTACCTTGAGTTCTGGGCAGTCCACCATGACATGCTTCACCGTCTCTCGTGCTCCGCATTCGCATTTGTCCTCCTTGGTGAAGCCAAATATTTTGGCGTGGGTGGCGAGCCACGAATGGCCAGTTCTAAGTTATGTAAGCAGATATGCTCTGTTTCTTGATTAAGGGCCGTAGAGGCTCTGTGTGCGCCTTGATGGGAGCCCGTCGTCTATTCTTCGCAGGTGTTTACCCTTTTCTGTAGTTTGCCATTCTTTCTGCCATTCCTTGAACATTTCTGTTTTGTTTTGTTTTATATGTGTGGTGATGGGGCGTCTGAATATGTAGGTCTCATACGGTCCGGTTGCTGCTTTCGCCAGGTTGTTAGCTGCGTTATTTCCTAGGATTCCCTTATGTCCAGGTATCCAGAATAGGCGTATTCTTATTTGCCTTGTCTTCATGTTCTCCACGTTATTAAGGATGTTTCGTACTATCTGCTGGCCTAATTTGATAGGGGGATTCTGTAATGCCTGAAGGGCTAATCTGCTATTGCTTGCAATTATAAATGTTCTATCTTGCTAGGGTATTCTGTTATTATATACCTTACTTCTAATCTTTTTAGTGGCGTAGTATATCGCGATGAGCTCAGCTACCTAGGTGGACCAGAATTTCTTAAGGCCAATACTAGTTCTCCATAATCTAGTGGTTTCGTTTTATTAATTGATTATAACTGCTGCAGCTCTAATATTGGATTTCTTTTCTATAGCGTTAGTAAATATTATCATCTCTAGAGCGTCTATTAGATTAATAATCTTCTAAATAGTCTCTACTTCTTCTTATTCAATATTAATTGCTTTGAATACCGGTTGTCTCTATAGTGCCAGGGGTTTTAGGTCGATCCTTTCTAGGTTTTTAGTAGCTTCTAGGTTCAGCGTTCTGATTGCTTTAACTAGTAGAAACTTCACGCATATTCCTTTTCATATACATCTTCTTTCCATTCGTTTTAGGATGTTTTATATTAGGTGCTCTTTTAGCAGCGTGTGTAGATTAATAATAGTATTCTACGCTCATTACTTTAGTTAAAAATGTATTAGAGAAGTGTAAGATTCCACTTCTAGGGTTTATATTATAACTGTTCTGAACACTAAAAGGGTCTTAAACAGTGTTGTCCTTTATACTAAGTTAAGTACTCTAAAATATCCTTTATCTTTATTAATATTATACTAGATTATTAATGCGTAGTCTATTTTTGGTGTGACGCATACCTAGTATAACTATCTCATTTAAATTAGGCAGAGGTGTTTAAGGCCTCTTATGCTAAGAATAGTTCTAGTAGCTCTTTTTACTATTTACTATACGTATTGCTTTTATCTTATCTTCTGGTCGAAAACTACCTCTAGGAGTTTAGCTGTAGGCGATGCTTTGATAGTCTTTTCATGCATATAAATCTCTCCTATTCCTAGCTCTTTCTTCTTTTTAGTTAAGTGGATTAATTCTGTCTTCTCGGCTACAAAGCACGAGCCTGTTTATCTTATCTATCCTATAATACATAGGATGTCCTTTTCTTAAATCTTTTAAATATTCTTTTCAGCAGTAGGTCCGGCCCTTTATCTGAAGTAGTTATTAATATATGCTAATGCTCCTCCTTTAGTGTCTACTAGTTAATCTACTAGGTCTAAGTTAAAGAAAGTAAAGAGAATTAGTAATAGAGAGGATCCTTAGGCTAGGCCTACATTCTCTAGGGGTACTACTTTAGTCTTAAAGTTATTAAACTTAATACGTGCTGTTCTCTCTTTTATGAAGCTTTATATTTATTTCCTTATAATTGTAGGAATGCCGCTTTCCCTTAGGCGTAAGTCTAGAGTCAGCTTATTAACGCTATTAAAGGCTTCTTTAAAGTTAAACGCTATTAATATAATTACCTTATTCTTAAGCCACGCCTAGTTAATAGCGTTAGCTAGGACTAGGAGTGCTTACTCTATTATACATTTCAGTCTTCCACTAAACTATATATCTAGTAGTAGGTTATGTGTTTCTACATAGTATAAGAAGCGTCGCGCGATTACTGCTTTTAGTAGCTTCTTAAGTATATTAAGAAAAGAGATTAATTAATATGCTCCTGATACTACGTAGTCTGGTTTCCTAAGTTTTCTTAAGACAATAATCATTACTGCTTTCCATTTCTTTAGGTAGTAGCCAAGGTTAATAGATGCTATAAAAATCCAGGTTATAATGTGCAAGATATATTTTTACGTTTTCTTTTATACTAAGGTAGGCAGGCTATTATCTCCTAGGGCGGTGTTTCCTTTAGCAGCTTTTAGCACTCTTTTAATCTCGTTTTTAGTAATAAAAGTCTATAAGATCTCTTCCTTCGCTGTAGCTATTACTTCTAGGGTTAGTTCAGTTATTTTTGGAAAGAAGCTCTCTAGAAGTGCTTAGGCTTTATCACCGTTCTCAACAGCTTCCCTATCACCTATCTTAAGGGGTGGTATGTTAGTATAGTTATTATCTCTTAAGTTTATATACTTAACTGCCTTCCATAAGCTTCCTGATCTGACAGTGTTAAGAAATTCCTTCTAGTATAGAGCTTTTATTTACTTAATTATTTAGGTCCACTCTCAGCGTTTAGTCCGCATTTCTATAAATAGTATTATTATAGCTATGTTTATTCTTTCTTTTCTTACGCAGCTCTCCTGCTATTTCCTCCGCACTCTATTAACTTCCATTTATTGTGTTTTAAGCTCTGGGGTGAACTATCGTTTAGAATATAGAAATAAGTTTACTAGTAGTATATATCTCTTAACTACTTCTAAGGTGGCCTAGATTAGGTCATTAACCTACTATTCTAGCTGGGCAGTAGTTTCAATATTTAGGGGGTTACTTAGTGTTATTTATATTACCTCCCTAATATTTTCCTATTCTACTCGTTTAAATGCCCTATATGGTTTCTATTCTGCTCTTAGTTTTAGTTAAAGATCCTATTTATAGAGAGTTGCTCTGTAGTCGGACCTGTAGTTCTCATAGTATAGATAATATCTAAGGACTCTCTCAGGTGTGTCTGTTAGGTTTAGGTTGATGGTTAAATTTACTCCAGGGCGGGATATTAACCAAAATATTAGAATTCCGCTTAGCAAGCACCATTGCATTCTATTATCTTGAATAAAGGTGAGTAGTTCTTCAGCGTGTCTTAGAAGCAAGTAGTTAACCGCTTTATTACTCTATACTAAGTAGTGGCGATTGAAGTCCCCTGCCAGTATGATTTAGGTAGATTTTGCGTCTGTTCTGGCTTCTCTAATTATAGTTTGTATTTTATCTAGCGTGGTTTACATTGAGATTTCCTCTGACATTTATCGGTAGCTAAGTGGTAGGATGTATGCTGAGAATATTAGTAAGTTAGTCTCGTCTATCTAAACCTTTACTACTGTTACGTTTAGGTTGTTACACTATAGCTAACAGTGACCTAACGTAGAGATCCGCTTATTCACGTATAGTAGGCTACGTTTTCTAACATCTTCGTCTGTGTGTGTGGGTTAGTAGAGTTGCTATTCTCAGTAGTTGATATAGGTTTTATATGCAGTTATTAATGGCTCCTAGATAAGTAGAATATCAATATTTTGCGTTTGTTTATCGTTGATAAGGGCTTCCATGCCTGCTTTGGATTTCATAATGTTAAGCTATAGGGTTTGAAGATTTTTACTCATCTTTTGCTACTAGAGGTGGTTTGACTCCTGCACGTTCGATCTCCTATTAGGTGTGCTCCATAGCAGTCGACACACTTTGGTTCTGTATTAGGGGGGCAGTCTCTATGGTCGTGTTGACCAGCGTAATTCCCGCATCTCTCAGTCTCGTTGCATGCCCATGCGAGATGACCTATCCTCTGGCAACGATAGCATCATTTCTTCTTAACCTGATATTGCTCGATGCTGCTAATGTATCTCTGCCTGAACACTAGTCCATTGTTAATCGTCCATTCCGCTGCCTCTATCGTCTCGAACCATACTCCAAGGGTTGCTACATTTCCTAGCTTTTTGTCCTGCCTCTTTAGCTATGCGATTTCTACGATTTGGTGGCCTCTACTTTCCATGTCGTTCTCTTTCATGATGTTCTTGATGGCCTCCGTTTGATCTTCAGGTAGGGTAATGTTCTCCGTTGGGGTGCGATGGACGACCACTCTAAAGCGTAGTTTAGCAAGCTTTATGCCATTTCCTAGGGCGTCAAGCCATTCGGTGCAGGACCTAGCTAGTTAGGTAGATTTTTCGTCTCTGAACCGGATCACGTATCCGGTCTTTGTTGTTCCGATCCCTGCTATATAGGCTTCTTTAGTTGTGTTGTTATTTTGTAGGGCATTTCGAATATAGGTATTCGCTGATTCTGTAGGAAGGTATCTCTTGAATGCTTCGGTCTCTTCGTCCTCGGTATCAGTGTTGCTTCGATTTGTGCTGATTTGGATGCAGTTTGAGTCCTTACTGAGGCTCTCGCGGCTCGTTGTTCGTGTAAGGGTGGATCTTGGCACTGTTACATTTTGGCCTGCTGCTACAGACGCCCATGAGCGCGTTAAGGGGATTGCTATTGATAGGGCCTCAAGTCGCGTTTTAAGCTCGAGGATCTCCTCTTTAAGCTCCTTGTTCTGGTTTTTCAGATTCTGCTGTTCTACTCGCATTTCATTGATGATGAGGCTTTGTTGGAGGACGATCTTTCTTAGGCTAGTCATTAGTGTTGTCATCTCGGCATCCATTTCGGCCCGGGATTTTCGGGGCTTGCTAAGTGTCGCTGCCTGTTCTTGTATCTCCATCATCTTCTGACTGGGCACTGTTCCCCGGGGTCTTGTCGGTCTTGGTGGTTCGCCCGGGGATCGTGGGATAGTAGGGTCGCGTTCAGGGGTTGCTGGAACCATCGGGGTGCCGGGTTCTACGGCGGTTTACCGCAGCGGCCGCTAGAAAGCGGGAGCTATTGGAGCGGGTGACGGTAATGAGAGTAAAAGAATGTCCGATATGAAAAAACAATTCCTTTTCGGATGATCCTCCCGAGTCCAATGTTTACAGTCGCTCGATTTTTATAGTCGCTTGCCAAATCGGCTTCCCCACCAACCGCGCAGATGAGATTTTGGTCAGAAGCAGACCTCTTGGCAGTTGCTTGCCCCACCGAACTAAATCAAGCGTCAAACAACGCTGGCTCGTGTATAAACTGAAAGCAGACTGGGCGAGTGCTGTCGTAAAATACGGTTGATTTACATTTAATCAAGTGGGTTTCTTCAGAGACTGGGTCCGCCTCATGTGCCTCAGTCTTTCCATCGGCCATTTTCTCCCACAATTCCATCAAATTTGGTATATCTCGATGTATGTATATATGTAAGTTCTATTACGGTCATACGCCACTTAGGGTATGGGCCGTTGCAGAGCGCTAACTAAATGTTTCTTGCCACCGCAGTGCTAGCTCCAGTTCAGAAGCCAACTATAAGAACTGCACATCCATTTGCTCAAAGTCATGTTCAACGAAAGGAAAAAAGGAAAATAATACTTTGCCGTCGAAATGTAGCAAGTCGGAGTTTAGAAGCGAGTCCATATGAGCGGTTTTCGAGGCCTCGTGTCAGTATGGTAGTTCTAGCGTTGTGCGCTTCTTAATCGGTGACGCACTAGTAGAGACCTGTGCGGAGGAGGCACGTAGTATGTTCGGTTAGGAAGTGGAGGAGGGAATCCTTAGGTGTAGTCGCTCATTGAGGTCAGCTTCTGCGTTTGCTGCATCTTGTTCACTGAGGTGTAGACGCCCAGTGTCCTTCGCGAATTGGATCGTGGCTTTGACCGCGCTGATATCTGGCTTCCAGTGCTTGAGTGGGCCATCGATGTTCTTGCCTCCTTCTCGTCTGCTTGAATAGGCTCCAAGTGCAGATGACAAGTCTTTGAATCGGTTTCCATGCTGTTGTCTCAATTTGGCTCTCTGATGCGCCCACCTCCTACATGGGAAGAGGAAGTGCGGTATCGATTCTACGAGACCGCATTCACAAGCTGCCATCTCCCACCCCTTGATCTTGTAGAGGTACTGCTTGAGAAACGATTTTGCAGTACGTAGCTGCGCCAGGGATGGCAGCTTCCGCAGATCAGCTGCTGATACAGCCCAGCGAACTTGCCTAGATGGAGCGCTCCGTGATCTTCTTCTTAAACCTGCCAGTATCTGGTCTTCCTGACAGGAGTAGTCCTGCTATTACCCCAGCTTCGAGAGCTTGCGTTACGAGCTACCATAGATAGCTGTCTCTCCGCGGTGGCTCCTCGCTCTCCGCTCCCGTCGCTGTTTTAAGCGAGCTTGTTGGCTTCCCCGTTTCCTACGAGCCTTGGGTGACCCGAAGTACGGTACAGGATGACGTCGTTCATCCTGTTATGATCAGTATTATCTATGCTGTTGATTCTACTCATTGAGGATCCGCATGCGAGCGGAGTATATATATACATGACTAATGCCAAGTCTAGAATGCATCTTGGTAACGTGACATCTTACATCTGCCCTAACACATCCGAAGTTTCTTGATGAACTCATCAACCACTTCCTGGCAAGCACCCGCCTCTTCCAAATTCGTATCGATTACAGCGCTGACTGCGAGTCGGAGAATATCCTTATTCTGGAGGTAGGTATTGGGGGAACCGGCTTGATCGTAGCTTGTGCATGAGGGGTTCCACGGCCAGTTAGCTGCCTCATTGATTGCTAGTAGCTCTGTGAGGTGTGCATCGGCCTGAGTGGAACTCGCCACCGTCTTCGCTATTGACACTTTCGATGGCGTGGTAACCATCAAACCGTATGCCCACAACCTAGTTGACAAAGGGAGACAGTGAAGCAGTTTACCTATACAATCAGGTTAATCAGCAAGGAGACCGAAATAGATTGCCTAAGTAGATCACTAGACATTACCAGACTTTGCAAATGTGCATCAGTTTCCTGTAGCTGTAATTTGTCGTCTCTCCATCGCGGAAATTCTTACTTTTCGTAACTGCCTAATTTAGACTCCTCCATCTAGAAGGGAAAAAGCAAAGGCAGCGAACCCTCGATTCAGTCCCATTCCGTTCTAAAAGTATCGGGGCCAAGATGTTCACCAGCAACGCCGTCACCAGCAGTTCGCGAGCCAACGGCAATGCCATCTCTGCGTCCTCTGAAGCAGATCAGCTTTACAGGGACTGGCCGATCTTCAACAGGTATGTGAAGAATGGGAACGAGAGGCTAGCCCTGGGGGGTTGGATCACTATCTCATCCTTTGTCAATTGGTAGAATACCGGCAGCGGCTCTGACCGGACGCAGGGAAAAGATGTAGCAACCTCATGCATTGAAAACTATGGATGGCTATCCTACTTAAATAATGAGCGAGATGGGTTGGAATGAGGATTCCTAACCTCCTGACGTTTGACAAGGGAGGATTCGCAATCTCCTGACGACAATGGAATGAAAATAACCGCGGAATGAAAACAATCGAGCATTGCTCGGTTGCAGCAAGGAATGCTGCTACCTGATAGTCTGGCACTCGGTTACAGCGGCCCCAAATGGGATGCAGAGACTGCACTAGTACTTTACAGCTTGCGGAAAGAGTTAGAAGATGTGACCATGATTGAAGAGAACCAAGAGAACCGAGCGAATAGAATTGTTGTGGAGAAGCGGACGAATCTCTCCCATCGATGCAATTCGGCAGGGAATTAAGACAGTCCCCCAAATACGTCAGCGCCCACAGGCATTCGATACCAGATTCTCGGGAAAACTCTCAGAAGGAGATCATGAAACGATGGCAGACTCAACGGCGACAACACGCCCCCTCCGTGACGAACTTTCCGCAGGGTAGTCCGGTTATTGAACAATCGTGTCGACTGAGACACTCTTTCTCCAACAGTTATCCATCGCGAAATCCGTCAGTAACGAACCGCAGCAACATCAGTGGTTCAGGCCTTAGCACCGCTAGTACAACTCCCGAAAGTCGCCCCCTCCACACCCGATACTCCGTCTTAAGTCTCACAGCATTGGTACTGGGAGACGGAGCGCTCGAATGGTATAAAAGTGTACCGAAAGGTCCCAGGAGTGTGACTCGAGTAAAGGATCCGAGAGCAAAGGATGTGATATTCACTGGTGTTATCGCGAGGATCATGGGCTAGGCGTCCGAACTGTCTACCGAGATAGGAAAACGGATAAAGTGCAGCCTGGATTGTTCAACACTTTCTAGCGACAGGACCACCAATACCACTCACTACTAGATATCCAGATGGCGGTGTCTCGATTAATTTCCCTAGGAGCTCATTTGGGCAGCTTGATAAGAGGTATACGGATATTAAGTACAACATTCTGTAATCAAGAGCCGTCCACTATGCTCCAGGCCCTTCTCTATACCAACAATGGGAAAAACGCAGAGCTACTCTTTGACCGTCCTGTCGTTACGAGCTCTTCGGATAAGAACAAACCTGAATGTCGGGGCATGAATGTGAGATTGTGAGACGGGCTGAAAAGTAAGATAGTTCGGATGACCCGATAATCGTGGACGCCTTGGTCCTCCTATTCTATACCAGAGCGCTTCCAGAGGAGCGGAACTATGTGTTCCAGTGGTTAGAAGACTGGGCTTGTAAGAATACTGGCAAGCTTACACCCTCCTGCCAAAGTCAGGCAGTAAGTATTGGCTTGATCGCAATCTCGTCTTCGCAATTCTAAGTAAATTGCCATCCAACCAAGCTAGTGTTCTAAGCCAATTGGTAGGGCTAGACCGCCTCATGTTGGCTTCCATAATCGCTGGGTACTGATTGAATCATCATGCATCGTCTGGGGAGATATGAACATGATCGCGCTCGCCTTCGTGCAATTTTCGATGTCTCCTGAGGTTTGAAAGAACCGAAAAGTGACGGCCGCAACCTTCGACGTCGCAAGGAAATGCTGGATGGAAGCTGTCAGTATTCGAACAGGTAAGTGTTACATTTACTATTCAGGCCGGAACTTACGCTTCTCTCCGGTATGACTGTACATGTGTGTTTGCAATGAACTGCGCCTAGCGAATCTCTTGTCGCAGATCTTGCACTTGTGTTTCCTCTGCTCTCTGGATGACAGCTTGGAACTGAACCGCCCCATCATCGACTGTGGCGCCAGGCGTAAGTTCGCTCCGTTCAAGGCAGACGGGAGGCGAAGTGTCCGCGACTTCATAGCGGTAGAGCTTTGGCTGGATCCATCATTGCCATAGCTCTGAGTAATATCCTCACTCATTGCAACCACCTCTTGGCCTGCATCGAGAGCGTCACTAAAGCTGTTCCGTTGCGACTGCTGCGTACTCAGTCTGCTGGGGTCGACTAATGAACTTTGGTGCTGACTCTGCGTTTCGATGGAATTACCCAGGAATATTGCAGGGGCTATTGACCAGTGCGAGGAGCGCCGGGCCGTGTCTTGCATATACGGGCTTCTGGTACTGTGTGTATAGTCCATGATATACTGGGGAGCCGAAGTGGGAGCATACATATTTGCGTTTAGGGATGTAGACGTAGAGTATCCTTGTGCGTGTCCTCGACAGGTTGAGTACATCTTGTGATGCGTCAATAAGTTCTCTAATTTGTATGATCCATTTGAGAGGTTAATACCTGATCCCAGAGGCGACGCCGTCACTGAGAGGCCTTGACACAATACTGATATACTGGCGGGTCTTTGTACATGCTGCTGCTTAGCATTGTAAAGATGCTTTGGCAAAATCCAAGTAGGATATAACTGCAGTGAGGGAATAGTGGGCGCTAGTACTCACGGATTCGGAAAATGCGGTGCGGGATAGCGCAGCTAGTTATACCACATGTTTAGCTAGGACAGTTGATGGTTGTCGACTGCCATTGCTATAGTGGAGTGAAAAAGAGGTGGATTGCAGACCGCTTCCGAGCAAGTCCTTTTTCCCAGATTGTGGATGGCTCGGCTCAGCTTGCAGCCTTAAGCTGAAGATGAAGTAACCCTCTTCGGCTGCGCCAAAGCTAAGCGCATGTTGAGCGACGTCCATTTCACCTTTCGACTGGCAGGGGATGCAGCTGAAGCCAAGGGTTCCCCAGAACGTTAATTTATCCGACCATTGGGTCTCTCCCCTTCCCCCACCCCCGACCCCTGGTTTCTGATCCTCCGAAAATCAGGTTCTCGCATTTTTCGGATCTTTCTCCATGCCTTACCAATTTAATTTCCTAGATAACGAACCAGTGGCCAACCCCCGCGTACGGCGTTCCCATCTGGCCCCAACTTTTGTCCTCCAATCTCAGTCTTGGCGTTTCAGCCACCGCGCCGTATTCATTGTTGCTGAATCCGAGAAATTAAATTCATTATTGGCTGCATTTCATTTTCAATCAGAGAACGCGACCAATAACTAGGTCATGACTTTTGAATCCGTTCGAAATCCCGTCCGAGCCACTTTAATACGACCGATATGGGCAGTAATTCGCTCATTTTGTCCGTTCCTCGATGGAGGTAGGAAAGTGATGAGGTAGTGAATGAAGTGAAGAGGAAACCCATACAACTAAACACCCCATGATACAACTCAGGACGTATGCTAGCGAATGGAAACTGGGTACGGTCCACGATGCTTCGGCGAAGCATTACAGCCCGTGTTCACATGATTTCCTAGCGTGGGGCACCACCGAATTCAGTGTTGCCAAAAACCCCAACAATAATTCACCTATACGTGGTGCTGGAGTGTGGAGTGAGAGATGTGCACAGGGAGCACATGCGCAGAAGAGCAACACGAGTCAGAGGTGCGCAGGAGAGCAATACGCGAATCGAAAATGCGCAGGGCTGTGATACACGGGTTGAAGATACATAGGGAAGTGATCCGCAGGTCGAACATGGGCAAGGGGGCGATATACGAGATGAAAATGGGTCAGAAAACAATGGAGGGATAGAGTTTCACAGCGCTGATCAGCAATATCCCCCAAGAGCAAATCCAGAAGTCTCCAGCTTCCATCTGTCTGCAGTTAAAGCCCGTGGATGGACACGCCAGACCCTCAAACTCTGAGTGCATGGAACGACAAAGGCAGGGAAAGGGAACATTGGTTCGATAGCTGGGATCCGGGTCATTCTTCAAATGCAGTGAGAATTTCGATGCTTCCCATGTCTCCCACAGGTCGGTGTGAGTTGGTGGTATCCAAGGTCAAAGTATAACACATTTTGGCTTATCGTGCTTTTGCCGCCTAGGGGCTCGCCGCATCTTAGTGCAGACACGTCGGTAGTAATTTTGCTATATGATATAGTTATATAGGTAGAGAACTATATAATAGATAACTATAACTACCTTAGTATTATAGAACGTAATAAAACATCAACCAAGGCCAACCAGGCGTTGATGTGGTAAAATTTCAACCCATCAATATTAATAGTGACGTTCTGCACGACGACAATTTGGCTGAGACTTACCGTGAGCCACATGGCTCCCAGAGCTCGCAGCGAAATGATTTTGTACTTGTTGTGATTCCATGAGGAACAGTCACTTTCAGTAGCAGATCACAGCATTTTATATCCTTCTGGACGACCCTCCAGAGCTACCCTTAAATTTTCTTTCCATTTCTCTAAGCTCTTTCTTCAAGCTTATTTGGGGATACGATCGTGAACAAGGTGGTGAACCATTAAGCAGGAACTTCTTGTAAAGGGAACCTCTATTGTCCTGCAGAAGTTCTAGAAGCTTATTTCAAAAAGCCTCTAAAAGCCGGGATCGTGGAAGCGTTTAGCCAAAACAGCTGGGCTGGAATATTTGACGAATGGTATGAAGTGAAGAGTTAGTCTTGCGAAAACTAACCGTGTAAGGTCCACGAGTTACATTACAAGAACAGCCATCATGGTTACTGAAAGCGTTGCACGAAAATCTCAATCCTTGGGGTCTTCCTCCGAAAGTTGTCCCCTTGTCCGAAATCAATGGTTGATAGCTTATCATATTTTGGCCCCAATATTGAATCTTCACGCCACGAGGCTGACAGAGCTTGCTTTAATACCCATTCCCATCCTGACAGGAAAACCTCAATAATGATTAATGATCACTTCCTGCTGTGGTAACCCCATTGGTTTCCGTGGTTGCCTAATTCGGCGTCGTAATACCATGCGGACTGCTTAGTAACCCCTGGGTCTGATATCGGGGCCGGGGGGGAGATATTGGTCCGGTGTGACGATGGGAACACGGGGCTGCTGCTTTGCGGACGGAGTGCACGTAAACAGAGATTCGTTGTTGTGACTTTTACATTCAGACGCACTACGACTAAGAGTGAAAAAGCGTATGGCTATTGTTTTGCTAATTACCTTTGATGGTATTCCTCCTTTGCAGTATCCTTGTTCGGATCTGCATATTACCATAGCATCTACAGATTAAGCTCTAACAGAGCGCACTGGGATGAAAGTCATGGCCAACCTGCATTGAAAACTATGGATGACTATCTGTTGCCGTAAAGCGACCTCCTGCTGGTCGGATATACAATCAGCCGGCTTGGCACTTCTCAGCTGTATATAGCCTCTGCTCGCCCTCTAAATTCTGAGGTCCTTAATGCAATCTTGTTCAGTCTCTCAATCTCCACAAGCTCTAATCACGGTAACACTATCCTACTTAATAAAGAGCTTTGCAAAGATCAACAGGAGAGGGTCAACAGGAGAGTTCACTGATACAACTAATGGTGCTACCTGAGTGGCCAGCACTCGGTGACATAAGCTTCACGAATCCCACTACGTCTTTAAGGTAATGAATTAAGGATATAACACTCTCTACATCTTTTCCTAAGCGTGGTTGAAATGGAAAGGGAAATGTAGCGAAAAGGCACAATGCTGCGAAATCTTGATGTTGTATGAAAGTTGATTGTTTCTACTAGCTATAGAAGCAGGCAAGAAATATCCTTCACTCTGCTGACCAATCTTATCACGTGATATCGTACCGAGTCATCCTTCCGTACCGTGCCCTAGATCCGCATCCGTGACAGAAAAACACATTTTCTCCATAGAAATTTCTCGACCGTTCCCCGCTGTTTCTTGACACTAATATAACGCCCTTATTTAGACACTTCATGTGTAAGTAAAAGGCACTAGGCCGCCTTAGAATACCTTAATATGAAATGTTAGCAATTTGACTTTGCCGTTGTGGAATTATCAGGGTTTGAAAATGCTATTTGTTGATGAGTTTTTGGTGTGACTCGGGCGGCTGGCTTGAGCGAGTGGCTAACACTCTAACCCGCCTGGGCAAAGCAACTCGCTTGTTGTGACTAAGAATTTTTTGGCATATAATCTTTTATTGTCGCTAATCCTATTAGCTTGGCTCTCCCACTAAGTCTAACTTTTTTTAACGCTCTTTTACGGAAGCTACATAGCCTTTTACAGCTAGTGAGAGCATACCTTATACTTTTACACCGTCTTGAAGCCACGATATGCGAGTTTACTACCTCACTTACTCATTCCTTACTACCGAAGAAGCCTTGGCTGAGGTCGAGGAGGAGGTCCCTTGTTGTATTGCACGGCGACCGTGTTTGTATGAGGGGTTGATCGTTGGGAGTCATTGTCACGTTATTAGGATGAGAGGATCGATTTCAGGGCAATCGTTTGCGTTGCTCGGGAGCACAGACGTTGGATGTCGACAACAGCAGTATGTTGGTCGGGTTTTTTTTGAAAATATATATATAAATTATTGGTGCGGGCGTAGGACGAGCGATGCCAGCCTAGAGGCCGTCGTCGCAATTGTCGCTTACTTAATATCATTCTTCAGCACCGAGGTTTCCCCCAGATCCGGCTCTCCCAACTCGACTTGCTCCCCGCGTTTCCATAAACCACTCAACTCCCTCGCAATGTCGTCATCACTCTTTTCTATACTCAGCATAATCTCAACTTACAACACGCCCTAGGTACTGTCGATTCTTCTTGATTACTTGTTAAGAATAGCCTCCCCCCTCCATCTCTCGCCCATGTCAAGGGTCTTTCTCTTAAGCACATGATGCAGTCGCTTTCCCCTCCACCACGCACGGCTTCAACAGTCGCAAGAGGCAATGCTCCCCAACTCAAGATCCTAGCGCGAGCATGTAGATTCTGCCGGGCAAGAAAAACGAAATGCGACACCCAAAAGCCGCGTTGCGGCACCTGTACCACGCATAATCGTCAATGCGTCTACTCGTTGGAGCCTCCAAAGAGAAGGCAAGGCCCCCACTGACGAGCTTCTCCCAAACGCCGGTTGCTGACGCTGTTTGGCCAGGCCTTCAACCGCACTGTTAAATGCACTGCAGGAAGAGAAGGCTTCTCTCGAACGATGCATCATCGCCCTTAAGGGTGCTTCATCTGAGGAGCGAGCCCAGTTACTGGACTCCATTACTGTGACGGATGGAAAGGTGCGTTTGCCAGACTCCGTATTTCTCGATAGGCCGAGAGAATGTATAGAGTTAGAGCCCGCTCGAGTCGATTCGCAGGGTGCTCGTGAGCACGACGATGGCGGCGGGCTTGATTCTGCAGACGAAGACTACGACGCTTCCAACTTCCTATGTCTAGACGAGCGTGGCCAAATTGGTATATATGGCCCGACATCTGCTCTTCACGGCTCAAGTCCCATGAAATCGGGAGCTTCGGCTGAAAGCGAGCCTTCTGAAGCCCTTCGAAATCAGTTGATAGCCAATGCTGCCCTTCAACGACAGAAGGAGCATGCTCTTGCGAGACTGCCCACCATTTGCGGCGAGTCTGGTGAATTGGCAATGCATCTCTTGGACCTCCATTGGAATCGGCAACACCACACTTTTCTGCTCACGTACCGACCGGCAATTATGAGGGATCTTATGACTGGCGGACCCTACTGTTCGGATTTCTTGCTGAATGCGATTTTTGCATGTGTGAGCAAATTTTCCGACAGAATCGAAGTTAGGGATAATCCCGCCGAGCCCGAAACTGCTGGACGGCGCTTTTTCATTCGATGCGAAGAGATGCTGGCAAGAGAGCTAAGTGCATCCAGCATTCCAACATTAGTCGCCCTTCTTCTACTGGGATCAACTTTCATTGCTCGCGGGTTAACCTCCAAAGGTTGGCTATACACTGGCTACGCGCTGAGAATGGTCTATGACCTGGGCCTGCATTTGGACTGCAAAGAAGTTGCTGGAAATGCAGAAGAGATTGAAATCCGCAGACGAGTCTTCTGGGGAGCCTTTATCTGTGACAAATTGCAAAGCCTCTACCTCGGTCGCCCGATCACAATTCAGCTTCGGGACTCCCATGTTTCACGAAATTTCTTGGATACGCTGGAAGAGCACGAACTGTGGACTCCATACGTGGACCCAAAATCCCCGGTTCCGGATAGCATCGCGTTCACTACTCCAATTTACTCCGTGTCCACCTTTCAGCAACTGTGTTCGCTGTCCAAGATCATGGCGAGAATTGTCAATAGATTCTACGTGATCGGTGCGACCGCCGAGAATACAAAATCTCATTTGCAGTCAGCCGACGATGCTCTTACGAACTGGTACAAGAATCTTCCATCTCACCTCATCTTTGAGCCGTGGGTAGAATCCGCGAATAAACTAGGGACCGCGGCCCCCAATGTCATCATACTATTGACAACATTCAATGCTCTTGTCATTCTCGTCCATCGACCGTTCACCTTCGACGGCCATTTACGTCCGACCAATATTCCAGCAGACTCATGGGAGCGATGCACCACAGCAGCCCGCAACATTACCAGCCTTGCATCGGCATACCAGAACATGTATTCCCTTCGAAGGGCGCCGTACCTTCTCAGTTACGCTGTTTACGTGTCCTGCACGATTCACACCCGCAACACGACGGCCGAGAGCGGCACGCGTCATGAAGATACATCGGCGCTCATATTATCCCTGAAATGCCTAGATGAATTGACAGTGCCTAACTCCGGAGTCTCAAATCCAGCTGGAATCATTAGACGTCTTATGGCTGCCAACGGTATCCCGAACACATTAGGTAAATGTTACTGAATCCGAATTCTAAAACTTGCTAATTCATCGCACAGACAGCATATGGGACGGACAGACCCCAAACTCACAGGAATTGGATGCACTATGTCGCCTGTTTCCGCCGAGCACTCCGAACTTCGTCGATTTCGGACAACCTCAGAGCTGGACTGGCTTGGGTTCATATGGCTATGATTCTCTCCGGGGTCTGATGGACATGTATATGCCGTCATTAAACGGAGATATCTTTGATCCCAAAGATGCACCTATTTAAGAAGACGATTCACGATGGAAATGGTACACCTATGTATGTTTCTCTTTTAAGAAATCATGGCTCAGGACAAGGGTTTACTGAAACACTTCCGGCTCTTCTGCAGCCACTTGGTCGAAGTAGGGCTGGAACGCCAGCCACATCTTGCTCGAGTTCCCACTTTTCTTATGGGTATACTCCGCCTCTTCCTCTCCGATCATGATCTTCTCCCAGCCCGGTCCACTCGCCGCATTAGCCAGCATCTGTGCATGGCAACATCTGTCGAGTGCAATAAACAAGAACGCCGCTTCATCCACGGTAGATCCGCACGTGATCATTCCATGATTCTGCAGGATGATACTGCGGCAGCTTCCCAGTGCCGTTGCTATCCTCGCCCCCTCCTCGGAGCTGATCACTGTTCCTCCGTATCGCGGGTACACGGCAAGATCGTTGTAGAAGCGAAGCGCGTCCTGATAGATCATCTCAATCGGACGGCCGAAGCAAGAAAAGGCCTTGCCGTAAACGCTGTGCGCGTGGCATGCTGCGTTCAGGTCTGGCCTTGCCTTGTGGATCTCGCTGTGGATGGCAAACGCGGGTCCATTGATGGCACTCTGTGCACCACCAGGCTGGACCTCACCACGCTCATTGACAAGCACCAGGTCACTGACACGGATCCGCGAGAAGTGTGTGCTAAGCGGATTGATCCAAAAATGCTCCGGGTTCAGAGGATCACGAAGTGCTGGCTACTCCGTCAATTGGCTGTCTCGCTGAAATTGGAAGCATGCACGTGATGGCACCTACAGATGTGACCTGCGACGCCTTCATCAAAGCCCTGGCGGGCGAAAACGCGGAAAGCAACGGCGAGGTGCTGCTTCTGATATGTGCGCTGGTCTTCAACATTATCGAATTTGGGCGGCGAACGAATGACGACTTTACCCTCTTTGTCGCCTAGAAAGTGGACTTGATCAAAGAAGCTGTTCTCGTTGCCCTGGATTTTCGTTTCGGTTCCCAGGTCTTGGACGGCTTCGACTTTCTCAAGCCTTGGGGTTGTGGCTGTTTCGGTTGCGGTTGTGGTAGACATGATGTGGCGGATGGTGAAGGAGATTCTGTGGCGTGGTTCGAAGACATCACGACGGCATTGAAATAGCCATGATAACACTGGCACGTATTCCCGTTCGGACCGGCATTGGTAAGAGCCGATCCGAAAATGTGTGAGGGGTGTGTCCGTCGGGGCGAAAGTGTCCGACGAAGTCATGAGATGTTCGCCTTCAACTCCCCGCAGCGGGGAACTAAGGCCCTGCGGCGATCAACTCCCCCGTGGGGTAACGCAAGCGCTTGTCAAGTTCCGCTCAGGAGACTTGTCCCAAGGACTCTATTCGGTTTCGGTTTCTTTCTCGGTTGGTACTAGCCGTGGAGGAGCACCGACAACAATAATAAAACCGTAACACCCCATCATCGCTTCGAGCAGAAAGCAAAATTTCCTATTGCGGCTGCTCTTCGTCCACCATGTCACGGAATAATCTCGTTCCTGAAGGGGCTTGGGATACGCACATCCACGTTTTCGACCCTACCAAATTCCCGTATCCTGCGCCACGCTCCTACACGCCGAAGGCGGCGCAAATTTCTGAGTATCCCTCCGATCTCACCAGGTGCACCGGTGTCGTCGTAGTTCATGCCTCTGTCCAAGGGGCATCGCCTGCAGCCCTTGTCGATACATTGTCCAAGGCTAAAGCAACCGGCCTCACTCTCCGCGGCTTGGCCACCATCGACGTCAACACGATCACGGATGCAGAGCTCGATACGCTTCATGCTGCGGGAGTGAGAGGTGCGCGTTTGCATGAGATGTCATGGGGCCATGGACAACAGGCCGGGGGCGAGCAGATCGGAAAGAAGGTGCAAGCGTTGGCCGACCGCCTTGCTCGACTGGGCTGGGCCATCGGCATCTTCTGTCCCATACGTGGTATGACACCTCTTCCATTTTCTGCGCTTGTTGTAGCTCAACTGATCCTGTTTCTCTTCGTAGCCTGGGCTTCCATGGCTGACATGATCCGCAACATGGACCCACGCATAAAAATGGTAGCCGACCATTTCGGAGGAACATTTCCGGGCGAAGAAAAGACTCCCGAGTTTGAAACGTTCCTTTCCTTGATCAGGGAGAAGCGCGTGCACGTCAAGGTCTCGGGCTTTGAGCGCTTGTATCACGGGCATGATTCAGGGCGTGAAGGAATGAAGGCCATTGAACCAATCGTGAAGGCGGTAATCGAGGCGGGGCCAGACCAGATCATGTTCGGGACAGATTGGCCGCATACGCAGTTGGGCGTTTCGAGGAAGGGCAAGTCTGATCAGCAGCGACTGGATGACATTGAGGACTTTAGAGAGGTGCCGGACGAGGTGCATATCCAAGTTCTGAGGGAATGGATTAAGGATGATGGGGTTTGGCAGAAGATGTTTGTGACGAATCCGCAGAGGTTGTTTTCATAGAGCCGAGCCGAGTGCAGGAAACATTGGAGAAATGTGATTTTGCTACGGCTATGAATCCACCAAGCATACCAGCTTTCCCGCGTTCACATTTGCCTCCATCCGTTTATGTGCCTCCGCAATTTGCGTCCATGAATACACGCGATCAAGTGCAACGCGCATGCGGCCCGTACTCAAATGCTCCAGCGCGACCTCGACAAAACGGTCTCTGAGCTTCGCCTGATACTCTACATCGCGGGTCCTCAGCGTCGTCGCCAGTACCCAAAGCCGCTTATTCAGCAGTGCCCTCAAGTTGAAGCCCTCAACCATACTCCCACTCATGGCAGCCACAAGCACGATCCTAGCCTCCATGGCGGCACATGCCGTGTTGCGATGCCAGTAGCTCTGGCCCACAAGGTCAATGATCAAGTTCACGCCTTTCCCCTCGAGCTCGCGCTCCACCACCTTTGCAAAGTCCTCGTTACGGTAATTGACGGCCACATCGGCGCCCAGCTCCCTACAAAGCGCGCACTTTTCGTCGGTGCCAGCCGTCGTGATGATTTTGCGAGCTCCACCCTGGCGCGCGACTTGGATGGCAGCTTGCCCCACACCGGAAGCGCCGGCGTGGATGAGGACGGTTTCGCGGGGTTGGAGGCCGCCGACGAGGTGGATGGCTTGGATGGCGGTGAAGTAAGTCTCTGGAATGCCGGCGGCGGTCTCGAAGGAGAGGGTTTCGGGAAGCGGGAGTAGGGTTTTTTCAGAGACAGAAATCTTTTGCGCGTACTGCGTGGGGCAGAAGGAGAGAGACCGTAAGTCATGCGATATTTGTTGGGTCTGATGCTTGGGCGAAGGGGCGAGGAGAGAAGGTGGAGGGTAGGTAAAAGGAGGTAACTCACAGCACCTCCGTATGCAAGTCCAAACACCTTGTCTCCGATTTTGAAACCAGATACGCCTGTTATTCTCCTTGTCAGCCATCCAAAGGTAACTGCACTTTGCGATTTCCCATCTGTCACGTGCGCATGAGATCGCCTTTTGACTTACAGTCCGGCCCGACATCCTCCACCAAGCCGCTAAACTCAACCCCGAGTATCTTGCCCGACTCCGGTAGCAGCGGATAAGGGTACTTGTCCTCACGCTGCATAATGTCCATCCTGTTCAGCCCGAAGGCTTTGATGGCCACGACCACGCGGCCAGAGCTGGCGACCGGATCTGGCACGTTGTCTTCGATGAAGAGGGCGTCGGCGTTGCCTTTTCCATTGCGGATTCCGACAGCCTTCATGATGAGGATGGATGGAGGAAAAGTGCAGCGGGATTGGGAAGGCTACGGGTGCGGTTTGTATAGAGAGTGGTCTGTTTACAAGCAGGCGCGATACCGGGTTATTCATGTAGGCTTATAGCCTACGGCCTTCACACGAAGTAACGTGCTTCCGAGATGTGACCGGGGATTGGAAGGCGCCGATGGGTATGGGACGGTCGCTTTGAAGCGATCCGCGGGTCGGAGGACGGATTGGGACGATCGGTTGTTGATCCTCCGTGGTTGTGTCGGGCTTTCGAGGATCGAAGAGAAGGCGAGCGAGGCCTGAGGGAGGGGCAGCACATTTTCTTGATCGCGGGTATCTAATACTTCGGCGTTCTGCAGACCGCAAAGCAAGCGAGGACAGAGGGCTTCTCCGGGCTTGTCATCGGGGTCACGGGATCATGGATTCACTGCACAGATAAAAAAGTAGTTCTGACCAGGTCACGTGATATCGTCTTACTAGCAGCTTTACTAGATTCTGTATCGCATTCCCCAAAGTTTTCTCATCGATTCTTCTCTTATTTATAACTCATTTGTCCTCTTCATCCGTTAGTGTCCATCTTTTTCTCCCGCATGCACTCACTCAAGAGCCCTACAACATCCTCAACTGTCTCCCCTCGGACCCTTTCACCCGGCTGCTCTTTTCCAAGTAGTGAATCTTCTGCAATCATCCTATACACCTCCGCGACGCTCTGGAATCTGTATGTCTATTAGCACTTTTGCTTCTCGCGCTCTGCAGACTTAAATGAAGGCACAAACTCACAATGCCTTCTCAAATCCCCCATCCAGCGACACCGTCTCCGCAATTTCCCTCATCTCATGCACCCATCGATACGCCTTAGGTGGCATGGTTACCAATCCCTTCTCCGCCAGCTTCAGCGTTGTCGGATTATACCTCTCCAGGTACGCGCGCAATTCATCCAGCACGCCGAGCTCATGAGCAGTGGCGAAAGACTGGATAGCCAACGCTACGAAGCCTTTGGTCGTGCACGCGAAGCACATTTTCAGACCTGTTGCTGCACCAATCGGCATATCCAGATGCCGTATATTCAGTGTTTTTATCAGCGCCGGGTCAGGTAGTTTGTCGGGGCCCGAAACGATGAGCGAAGGGCAGTGCCAGTCATTGTCTTGCTCCAGGGGATACGGAACTCCACCGATGATTCCACCGTCTATGAGGACGATGCTTGGGTTCGTGGCGAGCAACTTGCATGTTTCGAGGGCGGAGTGGGGGGAAATGGCGTTGAGGTCCACATAGTACAGCGGTTGGGTTCGCGATGATGGAGTGACGGCGAGGATGCGTTTGGCGGTGTCGTGTGCATCACGGGGAGGCACAATGGAGAGAACACAGCAGCAGGAGGAAACGAAGTGCTCTAATGTAGGAGACAACTCAACTCCTGCGTTGCGCGCCCGCGACTGCGTACCTAGACTATCAGGCAAGAAATCAGCTGCGAATGATATTGGTGGAGATTTGAACTGGCGTACCTCCTGTCCGCAGCGAACGTGTAGACGTGATAACCGTGTGCTATGAGCACTTGGGCTATGCCCAGACCCATCTCGCCAATACTCAGAATACCTACATTCTGGAACTCTTTTGTCGCCATCTTTGTCTTACGTTGTGCCTTCCTTCTTCCTTTCCGTATTATTATTTCCTTGTGGACGAAGAGACCTTTAACCAATGCATACCGGCATATTGATCTGACTGGGCTCGCCCTCTCGGCTTCAAACCGGGACCAAGTTTGTCCGGGATAAAGCATGCAAGTCTTGTGCCAAGATTTCATAAGCTTTCTAGTAGAATTTTATCTGGGAGTATGGCGCGTGATGGTGGCGGAGGTGCGCTCTCCGCAAATCATCGGCACTGGCTAACAATCAAGCAAACGGAGGCTTTGGCTCCGACCTCCCACTCATGGGTTGTCGATCAACGGAGCATTGCAACCTCACTATACAACGGCAGCAGGAGCATCGCACCTCTTCTCGGACACATGACCCAATCAAATGTATTGCAGAACGCTTAGGATTCTAAGTGAAGCTGAGAGAGCTAGGCTTTTGTGCAACTTCCCGATTCTAGGACCGCTTGTTTTCAGGTCCGGTGGAGTGATTAGCAAGACCACATCAGATAATATACCGGAATCCATTGCGAATGGCACGGGTAGAGTCATCGTCCAAACGAGCAACGGCTACATGGTCATTCGGATCAACATCCACGACCAGCTGATCAAACCTCCGATTGCCCCTCTGCAACACCAATCTCAAAGATCCAATGCAGATCAAGCCAAGTACCATGAAAGCCAACGAGCAGCTCCATGATACACGGAACGACGGTGAGTATTTGTCCAGCCAGAAGTAGCTGGCGTACAGCGCAGCCGCATTCGAAATTGTGTTTGCGATCCCAATCGCGGCTGCGCGCTTGACCGGTGGTCGAATGATGGTGGAAGACAGCCAAGTGTAGGTGGTGGAGTACACCCCGAAAGAGCCCGCTGCCACAAGAAAGGTGAAAGCGTAGCGCGGCCATCGATACTTCACGGGCACAGCTATCAGCAGCACAGTGCCAACGATCGATATCACCATCGAGATGGCCGCATGCGGAGAGCGAGTTTGCCTTCTATCAGCATTGTAGGCGAGCGACAGAGCCCAAACAAATGCGAAGACATAAGGAGGCGACGTAAGTAGGAGCGTGGTCACGTTACTTTTAAACCCAAGCTCTTGAATCAAAGTGGGGAAGAAGTGCGAGTAAGAGATGGATGCAGCAGCGGACATCTGAAGCCCCGCAAACAGCCAAGTGCGATAATCCCTCATAGCCAAATTGATCCCTTTCCCCATAGAGACTGTTTCCTCGTCCAGGACTTCTTCACTGGCTGCATCCTGGGCCAGCCGTCCTTGGGCGACAACACGCTCCTCTTCGCTCAACCATTTCGTGTTTCCGGGGTAGTCCGGCAGAAATATTAAGGCGATAGCAGCGAGCAAAAGGGTAGCGAGGCCTTCCAGGATGAAAAGCCAACGCCATGGAGCGAGATGCCCCACTGTCTTCATTCCTTCGAGAATGCCAGCGGAAATAAGTCCGGCGAATGCGTTTGAGAGGAGAAGGCCGCAAATAAGAAAAGCCATCCGGATGCCCAGCTCCTTCTTCGTGTACCAGCAAGAGAGGAAATAAACAGCGCCAGGGTAGAAAGGCGCCTCTACTATGCCGAGCAAGAAGCGGACAAAGAGGAGTCCGGCGGGATTGGTCGTTGCAGCAGTGCTGCCGCTCACGATAGCCCAGACAATTATTGTGGTAGGCTGAAAAATTCTCGTCAGCAGCTATCGACATGATGTGCAAGGCAACACATGTTCGTACCAGATAGATGGAAGGCCGTAGCTTTGTCATCAATACAGTTGATGGCAGTTGCATGGCTACGTAACCAGCAGAAAAGATTGCAATAGCCGTGTTGTAAATCGAACCTGTCGTGTGTGTGTCTCGTTCGAGGCCGTACAAGCGGGCCTGAGTGATCTGTCTGCCGATTAGCGTTAGAAGTGAATCACTCATTGGCACCTTTTCTTACGCTGTTCCGGTCAAGGTAGCTGAAGATGTAAATGGTAACGACGAGTGGCATGATGCGCTTATCAATCTTCCGGACGAGCTTCCTCTCCAACCGAGCAGTGAGCTCGGGGGAGTAGGAGCGGTAAGTGATCATGACATGGCCATCACCAACCCCTTTGGCTTCCTCAGCGACGGTAACGTCTTCGACGAAGGTCACCTCAGGTTTCAAAGGCGTAGGCTCGGGCCCCAATGCAATAGGCCCAGGTGTCGCGGCCATAGCGTGCGAGTAAAATATTAAGAGATGTAGAACAAAATTTTGACGAGGTTGTTTTCATGACAGGAATGGCGGTTCATTCTTGCATTATACCACTCGTGTCAGAACGACGTATGGGCACCTGGCTTTCGATAGAGCTGACCAAGACCCCATCTCGTGTTACCCCGGATCCATGCAGTTGCATTGCGGGGGAAATGACTTCCTTGAAAACGCTTCCGACCCCACAGGTCTAAGGCGGGGTGTCCGCGTCCGAGGTTTATCTCCGGCTACCTAGCGCTTTGGAATTGGGAGATTAACAATAATGGCGAATGGCCGACGAATACACGTGGCTTAGATCTCTCGACACGCGCAATTTCATCTATTTCATCTAGAGCTACTTGCTACAAACGAGCAGACAACCGCGGTTCAGTTCGAAATGTATTGGACACACGATAACTAACAGTGGGCTGGCCGACTGAGAGCTTCGCTGCTGCAGCTCCCGCTCTTCGTCCAAACACTGTACCTGATGTGAGCCCACTGCCCCCCGGGTAATTGCCATAGAAGATCCCACCGAGCATCTCGCCAACACAGAACAAACCAGTGACTTCACGATCTGATTGGGAAATGACGGCTGTGGTTGCCGGGTTCACCTTGAGGCCGCCAAACGTGAATGTGATGCCACAACAAACCTTCACAGCCATAAAAGGGCCTTGGTCAAGCGGTAGCGCCCAGTTAGACTTCGCCAAGGGTAGCTTCGTGAACGAAGATTGTGTTGATAAGCCATCTTTGACCGCAGGGTTCCATTTCGTGTTTGGATTTTCTTTTTGATACGCATACACGGCAGTGTTGTATTCCTGGATCGTTTGAACAAATTTGGCTGAGCTATTGAGCCCGTGGTCCGCACAAAGTTTCTCGGCCAGGTCTTCGATCGTCGAGCCCCAGATCTTGTGGACCACCTCGTCACGATATTCCTCCGACCGTAACCATGGAATTGCGTGCTGGTCCCACACCTGAAAGGCCACGCCGTCTGGCTGCTCGTGGATGGCACGCCCAAACTTTGCATATGTGTAGTTACGCATATCAACCCCTTCGTCAACAAACCGCTCTCCAGCGTTGTTAATCATGAGCCCGAGCGGATAACCAGACTTGGTGAATTCGTTGGAAATCGTACGGTCGCCACTGTTAGCGGGCGCGTTGGCATCCCAGCAGGTCGAGTGGCAGCCCGCCCAATGGCCGCACTGCTTCGCGTTGACATCTCGTATCGCAAATTCGAGCGCATCTCCAGTGTTATAAGGCGTACCGCGAACGCGGGCAAGATCCCAGCCTGGGCCGAGATACTGGGCGCGTAATCGTGGATTGGCCTCAAAGCCGCCGGCTGCAAGAATGACGGCTTTGGTACTGATGAGGGTGTCAATGCCTTCGCATTCGACTATAACACCTGCCACGGCTCCGGATCGGTCGGTAACAATTCTTTTTGCGGGAGTGGAATAGTAGACCTCCACACCTCGCCTTCGGGCGGCGGCTTGGTGATCCTCTATTAAGCCCTTACCGCCCTCTTCCGTCTTCAGGGTCAGTCCGCCCCAGAATCGAAACCTGCCATTGAGTTTGTAGGCCTGACGGTTGAAGGAGAGTTGAAACCTTATGCCGTTCTTTGCAAGCCATTTGATGGCATCGTTGGAATCATCGATTAAGATTTGGCTCAATGCAGGATCCGTGCGGCCAGAAGTCATTCGCTCGATGTCTTTCCAGAATTCTTGAGGCGTGTATGGTTCAAGGTCGATGAGTTGTGCAGTTTCGGCATCGACGTTATTGACCATAGGTAACAAATCTTCGGCCCCATTGTGCACTGCACGGAAGGCGCCTGCGGTGAAGAAGCTATTTCCTCCAGCCCATTCTGCAGGGCACTTGTCAACAAGAATCACGCGGCTAGCTCCTGTTTCGGCAGCAGCTGTAGCAGCTGAGAAACCCGCATTCCCGCCGCCAACAACAACCACATCAACCTCGGTGGGAGGCGTGAGGGAAGACATGTTTGCCAGAGAGAAGAGTTGCTGCGTTCTTACTCTAGATTGAAGGGCAAGAGAAGTTACATGGATGAAGCTGTACTCCAACCTAAACCTTAATGACTAAAAACAGGTTGACGAGCCATGGTGGCGCTAAGATGGGGTGAGCTCGACGACCGGCGAATGTCGGAGGTTGCAATTCAGGGTCTCACAGACGGTCTGCAGTGGATGTCGTTCGACGGAGAGGGATGATACGGAGCTCTCAGCCCGAAACATCGCGATGAATCGTGGCCTCTTACTCTCCGACGCTAGCTAGTGTGCTCGTCGTCGGACACCCAGGTCCCAGCGGTTGCATCTTGTGCCGTTATGTTGGGCGGGAAGCGGGGACAGGTGACGTGGCATGGCTAGACGGTTGATGGAGGCCGATTGATGATGCGAAGTCGTGAGCTGCGCATGTTGAACAATTTCCGACGTTTGGGTTTCTGGTGGCCCGTGCGCAGCCTTCATAGTGACACGTGAGGAATGGCTTCCGTTCGACCCAGACCAGCTTCGCTACCTAGGTTGGCGATAAACTTTGCAGCCAAAGAATTTCCTAGACTTTGTAAAGTTTGTGACTTCGCAAGTGAGAGTCCTATACATCACCTTTCCAATGCGAAGTGGTACTTTAGCCTCTACGCTACTTTTAGGTATATATCTACGTAGAGATTTAAGGGAGCCCTGCATGTATTACTAAGTATGCTAACTTCACCCTTTAGCATATCTCAGCGAATAAGGACGGGTAACTTGTGCAAACCTCGTAATTACCCTAGGGCTCTAATCCAGGGCAGCAAGGTAGAGTATGGAAGAGATTCGTCGGGTGAAATGACCCAACCATTTGGGGTTCTCACAGCTTTCCGAAACACCGGGATATCGTGTAATTTTCTATTGAGGCGTAATGGTAGCCGATTGCGGCCTGACTCAATATGGTGCCTACTTAATTCCTTTGGAGATGTTAGATTATATGCTGTAAACGCCTGATTAGGGAAGAGCACCCAAGGAGGAAGACATGTGAACTAAAGATAAGAGACTCGGCGTAGACAATTTCAGGGAGAGGGAAGGTATTCCTTACAAACGTGTCAGCAATCTCATTTAGGTTTAGAGCAGTTAGGCGGAACAAAAGGGTTTAGGGAGTTATATATCTTTAACCCCAAGGAACTCCTTTGTAAATTCAAAGGTAAACTCAAGTAATACTCGATAAGGCTCACCCTCTGGATCCCGGAGGAGCGTAACCTGGATATGCCGGTAGCGGAGACCAAGGAGAGCCTGTGGCCGATTTGCTGTAAAACCGCCAAGTTGCAGATAGAGCTGGGCTTGTACCCTATAGCGTCCGTGGGGGTATCTCTTCTCAGTCGTAACCAGGTTTGTTTGCAGCACTAGGGTCTGATCCTCCACATACATGCAGGCATTATCTCTACTTATTTTCTTTAGACCATGCTTTTTCGCTAGCTTTCTCAGCACCTACCCCTTAGGTTAGATTTGACACACGTATAAGGTCCTCAACAGGAAGCAGACATTTATACCTTATGCATACTCCGATTCATCTTCCCGTCCAGCTTAACACCAGTTAGTCTTTCATGCACCAGGCGGAAAACTTTCCAGTAACGTCCCAAGGGAGCTAGCAAGCTTATTCTCCCAACGTTTTCTTCCTCCTTTCCCTCAGCGCTGATTAAGGAGCCAGTCAAAGAATGTGTGTAGAGTGCTGACGGATACGGTCGCATAGTCACGAAAATGGACCTTGCTCAGGTACGTCCAGCCTCTATGCATTGTTAGTCGCATGTGTTCTAGCGCAGGTTACGAGGGAGTATGAGACTGGTGACCTACTGATTCCACTGGTCATCTATGCGATTAAGCAGGCGAGTACTGCTATCCTTATAGTCCTCTTTCGTGTACTCTTGTTCGTCGAATGTTTCCAGCTGTTGAAGGTAGTGCTCAGGCGGATGGTCCTTGTCATGGGAGAGCCATGCTTCATTCTTATCATCTGTCACCGAGCAACCTTCGAGGGACACAGGAAGATGGAGAGAACTCGATTGATTGACAGCTGAGTAGAGTATCCTATATATAAATAACGAGTGGAATGTACTAGAAGGAGGATTTGTAGGCTTTATAACGATCGACAAGGGGATGAAACAATCGTGTTGCTCGGTTACATCATCTTCGTCACTGTATACTTCAATCTCTGTCAGATCTGTATCTAACTCAACTCTATCGTCTACATCAGACCCAGGATATTCACTCTCGTTAGAGGAATCGTCGACGGTTAAACGTCGTCGCATGTCGTGTTGTTGCTAATGAAGGCCGACGAAGGGAGGGGAAGACTTCTTGCTTAAGTGATGAGGTAGACAATACGTAGGTAGGTAGTTGAGCGAAAGAGCAGAAAACAGGAGGCGGTCTTAGTTTGTGGGTCTATGGAGGATGAGGAAAGGGCTTTAAGTACGCCGCTAGCAGAGCGAGGTTAGTTTGTATTGACATGATCCTGGCGTTAAGAATATAGAGAGTGAGGTCACAGACGTGCCGCCGCGTTCGACAGAAAACGGGCTCCAAAAAAAGGGTTCCAGGGTAACTTAATCTGTCCTTTCGGCTGATGGCGCCTACGCTGGCTAAGGTAGGAAACCCGAAGAGCACGTACACTCAAGCCATCCGCCGCAGGTTCAGGGGGTTTTTGCGGCAAGTCAGCCTCAGAAAACGGCGTTATAAGCCCCCAAAATCTGCAGCCAAAACGCCGTCGGATTGTTTAGGGTATCCCTAAAAGTCTACTCTACGGGAGCAAAGACGCCATGGGCAGTGTGTTCCTATTCGAATGTTCGCTGAACAGCGTCGTGATCGAGGCGAATGTTGCTTGTCGCTCGGATACTTGCGCTGTTAAGCGCCTCAGTCGCGGAATTCAAAGATCAACGTATCACCGGCCTACACAACTTGGCATCCCATACGATGTAGGAACGTCCGAAGCCGTTTTAATATCCTTCTCAGTTACATAACCTCGATTGGAGGTTTCAGCTCGGGTAGTGACGCTCATCCGATCGACGCATATCTACACGGTGCGAATCCTTACGATCTGACTTCGCAAGGATTTGCACAAAACCTCCCGAAGTGGACAGCTTTAGCACCAGCTGACATGTCACAACGCCTTACGAGGGTTTTGAATGCAATCTGGGATGCTTCGCGCTGGTTTTCAGCTGTGACTTGCGGCGATCCCTATGCTTCGATTTCGCTAAACGAGACCACACACGACCCAGTTCGTGATAAAATGTGGAACAAAACGGAAGCCATCCTCACTCACCAGGTTGCGTCTTTTGACCATCTGTTCGGTCGTTTTACTACTGCTTGGTATCGCCAGTTTCGCTTTTTCGCTCAGGATCACAGCACCTGATATTTTCGACTACGTTTCGTCCTTCACTCGCGATAATCCGTACATTGAGGCGCCTTCGGGTGGCTCGAGTCTAGACGGCGCGGAACGCGCGCGATTGCCAAAGAAAATAGAAGTATAATTAGGCGACATGGATGCTAGTGCAGTTGTTGGGTGTGTTGCGCTAAGGAGTGTGAAAGGCGAAGAGGATCGTCAAGAGGGTCGAATTAGAAAGGGTAGGATGTACCGCTGAATGGTAAAACTGGCTCGATTGAGGTTATCGTCGGACTTTGAGGTAGGATTAAGCAAAGTAGTTGCCATTGTTGAACAGTACTGATTGATAAGACTCTGACCGTTACTGATTGATTGATAACTCTATGACTGTTACTGATTGATTAGCCTATCAGTAACTGCCAAGATATGGTATAATAGATTATACCTTGCTATTGCTGCCAGAGACATTCACAACCTCATCTCCAATAGTTACATACAGTTGCCTAATAAGGCTATTCTTGTTCCAATTGCCCATACATTCTGTCTTCTCAATATTCGCCACCCCGAGGCGTGCACGATCCCAGGAGATTGTACGCCGTGTACCTGAGAAGACACGCTCTGCGTCATTTGACATAGGTGGGATAGATAGTATATTAATAGCCATTTGGTGTAGGCGCGGATGCTCAATCTGCTGCTCTTCTCTGCACCACCATTCAAGTGGAGAGCCTGTAATCCTATATGGCGGTGTATTGACAAATCTCTCAAACTCATCATTATTGCTGTACGCCTTATGTGGCATCAAGCGACTGCGCTAGGATTTTATAGGCTGTTTGTTAATGCACCTTTCTACATGTAAGTTGAGCCTCTGGGATTTTAATACGCCGATTCTTGTAGTTCCACTATAACTGCCTTGCTCTAGTAATAGCATTTGCATGCTAGTTAGGGTTCCAGTTGGTGTTGATGTACTTTAGCCGCTTTGATAAATGGAGGAGTACTTTGAAAGTACTTGCCCATATTAATAGAATTCATCATATGCCGGTTATGACCATATTTTTATCTATATAGTATTAATAATAGGAGCTTAATCTAGAGTAAGATAACTCACCTGTGCATTTTTAAAGTACTTAAGGAGGATATCTATGTTATAAAGCACCTGATCTAGTAATGACTACTTTCTTTACTCTACTTAGGTAGCATGCTAGAATAATTATAGAAAGTCTCATATTATTTTAAAAAGCTCCTAGTTTGTTCGTATAAGTAAATCGTTATCTAGCGCTTTATAATATTATTATAGAAATAGTATTAGCTTATTCTACTTCTTGAAAGTAACCTAGAGAAGGTTATACTAAGAGTTCCACCTTATAGCGTTGTTAATACTAAGCATCTTACGTACAAGCGCATTCTAGTGGTTTGTATATAATGTTAATCTCTAAATATGTATAGTAATATTATGTAATTTACTTATTGCTTTTAGGTGGCGCTATCTACATTAACTATTTTATAGCTTTTATTACTTACTTTTCTCTTTTAAGGCTTATTACTTCTTTCTCAACTATACCTATAGAGACTCCGTAACTAATATATTCTCATTTATAAGTACTTCTATAATAGCTGCTTTAAGGGCCTTATGTTATAAGTTGCTAACTTACTAACGTAAATTATACTAGCAATAAGCCGTCTAACTGCTTATATAACACTCGGCAGTTCCCTCACTTCCGGATCAGATAGCTTATTAGACTTAGTGGAAGTTAGTTGACTCAGTAGAGGGTAAGAAGAAAGTTATACGGTAAGTTGAGGTTCAACAGGATAGTATTGAACTATTTTACTTGAGGTGTGAATCTCAATTTTAGAGTAACTACGAAGAATCAAAAGTAACCGTGAACCGTCCGATGCTTCATACTTATAGTAGATCCTCCGTGCGTACATTCTGTACCAGTGTTTAGTATGTTAGATACTGCCAGAGGCTGCTAGAGATGCTAGAGGCTCTATCTTCCTCTATCTTCTCTATCTGCCAAGCCTCGTCTGCTCACGTGGATGATCACTCCCAATCCACTAGCATGGTTCCATATCTCTGTCCTCGCTTCTTGGCCCGTGCCTTGGCCTGTGCCAATGCGTCCCGTGCCCGCTTACAGTTCTTCCTTTCAAGCTCGAACATACGTTTCCATTTCAAGGCTTCATTAGCTGTTGCTGCCAATTCCTTCAGCTCCTCAGGTGCAGTTACCTTACTGTTATTGTTTGTAACACTATCCCCCTCTCCCAAGTCTTCGTCTTGGAGGATAGTTTCTCCCTTCCATAAGCAGTATAAAGGTAGCAGGTCTTCCGCTCTGTGTTCCAGACTGTAAGACCCTTAACTTCCTTTCTTTCCTGCCCAGCCTCCTTATGATGACACGTCCTGAGTCGTCTCTAATACGTACTCACCGCTTAGCTTCTCAGATCCATAACAAACCCCACCACATGCCGACACCTTGCTCAAACTGTTCCCGCCGGGGCGACGATTGCCTTGTGAACCTGAGCTCTGGTCGTTGCTCAGCCTGCAACAATCACGGTGTGAAATGCGATTTAGTAGTTTTATAACCAGAATGGGATTATCTTGACTGCGACAAGGACAAATTCCGCTGTCAACTTGAAAAAGCTGAGGAGAATGCCCTTAAGGTCTGTTCCCGTGCTCTACGTCTTCGTCGTGAGCTTGCAAAAATTGACTCCAAGGAGAAAGAAATGTTTGATCGAGAGATGGCCTCTATTCGTGAAGTCTAAGCTCTAGAGGAGGCTGAAGCTTGTTCTTAGGGTTAAGAAACTTACACACTGCAACCTGCAGCACCGGCTTCTTCCCAACCCACTTCGCTTTCTCTTTTCTTTAGTTTGGATTAGAACGCGCTGTAGTCGTCCTTTCTATAGGATACAGCCCTTATTAATTCGTCTAATAGTACTGGTTAATTAGCTCTAAACTATTCTTTAGATTCCTAATTAGCTCCCACGTATCATCTTCAGGTCCGTAATCTTTCTATCTAACCAGGTACTTCCGCTAACGCCTAAACTGTTAGTAGTCTAGAACTTATTAAACTTTATACTTAGTAGTATTTTCCTTAAGTTTGAGTTTTGTCTGCAGTTTGGCATTCAGTAGTGCTGGTTCTAATTTTGAAATATGAAAAACTAGGTGGATTCTCGTGTTCTTAGGTAGTTGTAATTCGTAATTTACAGGTCCTATTTATCATTTAACCTTAAATGGTCCTAATTTAATATGGTCCAGCTTTTTTAATGGTCGTTTTATTTCTAAATTTTTTTATAGTAGGAAAACCTTATCCCCCTCTCTAAAGGTTGGTCCCTTAACTTTAGATTTATCTTTCTGCTATTTACTAAGAGCTTCTTTTTAATTGATTTTTCCTGCTATTTCTTAATAAAGTTGTTGTAGCTTATTGACCTTTATTCTTGCTAATTCTAATATTTTGTTTAGAATCCATGGTTCTCGATAAGCCGTAGGCTTATAACTGTAATTTGCGAAAAATAGTAATTTTCCTGTGGTTAATGACTTTATAGAGTTGTATATAAACTTAGCTATTAGTAGTAAGTTAATCTAGTTATCCTGCTACTTATTAACGTATATTCATAGATATTATTCTAGTGTCTAATTTGTCCGTTCTGTTTGCTTATCCGTTTATAGATAAAATGCTATTAAGAGGCGATGTTTAGCCTCTAGCTTCTCTATAAACGTTTTCTAGAATATTAATGTGAATAGTTTATCTCTATCCATAATAAATTCTCATAGCAATCTATGTCGTGCTATTAGTAATTTAATGAGTATAGCTACTAATTTATCTACTTTAATCTCTATATACGTTAGTTTAAAGTATGCGTATTTTATAAGTTAGTTTACTATAACTAGTATCATATTATACTATTAACCTCTAAAGGTGGTTGTTATTAGTATTCTCGTAATAAAGTCTATTATAACTAATTCCCATAGTAGGTCTAGTAAAGGAATTAGTTATATAAGTCTATATTCTTTATATCTTAATATCTTATTCTTTCTGCATTTAATGCACTCCGAAAGAATATTTCTAACCTTTTTCTATATTCCAGGAATCTAAAAATGCCTGTTAATTCGTTTTATAGTCTTTTTAATTCCTTAATATCCGTACATTTCAGCTAAGTGTTAGTCTTTAATAAGTTTAGTCTATAATACATCTAGTATATAGATTATTTCTTAGTCCAGATTCTAGTATAGTTGTCTATTATTAAATTTTCTTATTTATTTTTCCTAGGTATTTTCGATAATGACTACTGTCTTAATATCTATTTATAAGCTTCCTAAAGATCCATCCGGTTTTTATTTTAGTATTATATTATAAATTTCTAGTATATTTCTTATATGGTCTGCTTATTAACTAAGTGTATTAACCACTATATTTTCTTTTCCTAACTTATAAAGTATTTAAAAGTCGAATATAGAAACTAGTTTCTACTATCTAACTTATTATTAATTTAACTTCTTTATTATTATAAATGCTGTTAGATTTTTATGGTTTAAATATATAATAATTTAATACTTAGCTCCTTCTAAGTAATGTCTCTATTTCTTAAATACTTAAATAATTACTAATAGTTCTTTATTATAAATATTATAGTTTAACTTAGTAGTTATAAGTTTATGAGATAAAAAGTCTACTAGATACTTACACCTATTATTTTATATTTATAGTAAAATAGCTTTTATAACTCTATCTAATACATCTACATGTATCTCCGTTTGAAGTTATAAATTAAATATTTTTAATATTAGTAGTTATTAGAATATTTTTTTTAGTATTATGAAAGCATTCTCTTCGCGTTGTTCCTACTTAAATTATTAATCTTTTTTAAGTAATTCCATTAAAAATGCTATAATTTTTAAATAGTTCTTAATAAATTATCTGCAGAACCCCGTAAATCTAAAAAAAAAAAAACTTCTTTTATATTTATTAGTGTTAGCTAAGATAAAATATTTTTAGCTTTATTTAAGTTAACTACTATTCCGTCTTAGGATACTAAGTATCCTAAGAATTTAACTTCTATCTAGTAAAATATATATTTTTCTGTTTAAATATATAACTTGTGTTTCTTAAGCTTTTGTAATACTTTTTTAGTATATTTAATATATTCTTTTAGCATTCTATTTATATATACTAGCATATTATTAAGATATACTATTATAAATACGTCTAGATATTCTCTTAGTATATGATTAATAATTATCTGAAATATTACTAGCACATTAGTAAGTCCTATTAGCATAACTAAGTATTTAAATAATTTATATTTTATTTTAAATACTGTTATCTATTCATGTCCTTTAGCTATCTATATTTAATAATATCTATCTTTAATATTAAAGAGGCTAAATTATTTAGCTTTTTTAAGTCTATTTATAAGTTCTAATATTAGTAGTATTAGGTAATAATTTTTAACTATAGCTTTATTAAGGTATTTGTAATTAATATATAATCTTAGTTTTCTATTTTTCTTTAGTATAAAGAGTATTAGTAATGCTATTTTACTTTTACTAGTTTATAAATATCCCTTTTATTAATTTTCTTATAGGAATTTTTATAATTCTTTTTGTTAATATATAGATACTTGATATAATGGTTCTGGTTTCAAATCTGTTCCTTCTTTAAGCATGATTTTATAGTCTTGTTCTTAATATTCTAGTAGCTAGTCTTTAGCTTCCTTAAAGAACTATTTTTTAAATTCCTTCTAGTATTTATCTGGCATAATAAATGTAGTATTATAAAGTATTATTTTTTTTATCTATATTATAGCTTTTATCTATCTATAGTAGTTGTTCCTAATTTCTATAGTTTTTATTTTCTAATTAATTATTAGGTTCTATTGTGTTAGCTAGTCTTATCCTAAGATAAAATTTTCACTACCTAGATTTATAATTTTAATATAGTAGTTATTTATATAACCTGCTGCTCTAATAGTTACATTTCTAGTTTTAAAATTAATTAGACTTTTTTTAAATACTGCTGGATTATTATCTACGTGTCTTACTTATACAAGTTTATTTAAAACTCTAGTTAGTATTTAGTATCTCTATATCTACTTATTTAATATAAGTGTTTTGCTAGCCCTACTATTTATAAGCACTAGTATCTAATTACTATTAATATATACGTTTACGTATAGCTTATTTTCGTGTTCTCTTTAGTTTAGTTATATATATATAATTAATATATCCTTTCTAACCTTTAGTTCTTAGTTTTCTAGTGGCTTGGTTATAGTCTACTGGTTTTCTAGTTTTTTATCTATAGTTAACTCCTAAGTAGCAGTTACTTCTTTAGTGTTTTCTTATTAGATTTATAGATTAAATATCTCTAGAGTTAGCATACTTCTTATCTAAGTATTATATATATATTTCTAGCTTATTCCCTATAATCCTAACATTTCTATTCTAAGAAATATTCTTGATATGTGAGTTTTTTATGTGAGTCTGTAGCTAACTATTTTTCTTAATAGTATTTAGTTTAGTATTATCAGCATCCTATCTAGTATTTATCCTATAATAGTTATTTATATTTATCTGAGTTTAGGTCCTATAATTCGTCTTCTAAATTCGTGTAGACCAGTTCTTATTATAAGTTAAGTTTATTCTTATTTACTAGTTATTATAATAATTTTTCTTATCTTTAGTCCTTTAACACATATAGCGTGTTTATTCTATTTATAGTTTTTTTCTATATAGTTAGAAGCTATATATATCTAGTATTTTTTTTTTATTATTTTATTTGCGGCGTCATCATTCTGTACCTATAATATTAATAAAGAGTTTTCTTTTTTTTTTTTTTTTAATAGTGTCTAACGGGGTGATAGTACATCGCGTTAATTATAACTAGTATAGGTATTTACCTATAAATCTTATTTATCTATATAGCTAGTTCTTATTTATTTAGTTTTTTATACTATTTATTCTCTACTAACTATAGTACTTATTAGTATTTGTATATTCTATCTCTTAGAGTAATTTTCTAGTATTTAGTAACATAGTATTCTCTTTAATAATATTTTAATTTATATATCCAACAGTATCCCTAGCGTACATGCTGTATAATTATTATAGATATAAGTTTCTTACTTTTTATTATTTCTAGATTTTTTTTTTTTTGAACTTTTAATCTGTCTCATGGAATAGTCCGCCTTTTTATTCTATAATTTTATAGAATCTTCTTACTTCCTTCTTAGTCTCTGCGTTGTGTTATTAGACTACTGCTTTTTATATAATAGTAATTATATTATTAGGTTTATTTACTAGATAATCCTTAACCTGCTAATACAGAACCTTATATTCTTATTTAAAATATATATAGCTTCTATAAATCCAGCACTATTCTTTCTAAATTCTCTTTATAATTATTTCTTCTGTTATGGTATCTTTTGCTTGTTCTATTTAGATTATAGTAATTCTAATTTCCTTAAGTACCTTAGTCTAAACATAGGCTTTCTTAATATCTAATTATTATTATTTATAATCTTTAATAAAGTGTTCTTGTTTTCTGTATTTTAGATAAACTTTACGTGTGTAACGTTTTATTTATTTTTTAACTCATTTTCCTTATCCTTTTCTAATAAATATTTACTTAATATTAATATTTATTATGTTATAAGTTTAGTTATTTTTTCTATTCTTTTTTAGTGTATAGATTACTGATCTCTTATGTGCCTTTTTCTCTTACTCTTATTAATACTAATAGTTATTAATAGTTATTACTTATTTAATGATTTTTAATAAAGTACTTAGCTGTTTTCCTTTAGAGATCTTGTCTTTAATTCTGTCTTTTAGTTTTTTATAGTATATTATAACTAATAGCTAATCTGCCTAATTAAGTTATAATTAAATTTATTTAAATTCTATTATATAATTAACTACTAACGTCTATTGCCTGAGTCGCTAAAGCTTTTAGATTACTTCCATTTCTTTATTAATTTCTCCAAAGACTATAATTATTTCTTGTTTAAAACGTTTATAATTTTTGAAAGCTTATTATATGTTATTATTATAATTAGCTAATTCTACCGCTCCTATATTAGGGTCTCTGTTAATAAGATAATTTCTTACTAGTAGTTTAAACTATTTTATAGCTTTACTTATTATGTTTATACTAGCTACTAGAATCCAATCCTAATTAGTTAAGAATAATTTTTAATTAAACTAATAGTCGAGGTCTATTACTATTATGAAAGTTTTAAGCTTATTTTAATTACTATTAAACTTTTTAGGTAGTTGTATTTTCACTATCTCTTCTTATTAACTAGCTCTAGTCTGCTAGTTAATTCTAATTTATTATTATAAACTTACTAAAGCGTTACATAATTTCATAATAGCTGTTTCCTATTCTTAGATAATTTATTATACACTTTTCGTTTCTCTGGATATACTTTTAGTTGTGGATAAAGATTTTACTATAACTTTCTCTTTACTACTACTCTCTAATAACAAGTAAAGTTCTTATTTATCCTTGTAGTAAGTTATTATAAATTCTTAATAATTAGTTATTAGAATCTATCCAACAGTTCTTCCTAACTTTTTAAGATGGTAGTTATAATATTATAAGTTACTAACTTACTAACGTAAATTATACTAGTAATAAGTTGTTTAATTACTTATATAATACTTAGTAGTTCCCTTGCTTCCGGATTAGATAGCTTATTAGACTTAATAGAAATTAATTAACTCAATAAAGGGTAAAAAGAAAGTTATATAGTAAGTTAAGATTTAATAGAATAGTATTAAACTATTTTACTTAAAATATAAATCTTAATTTTAGAGTAACTATAAAGAATTAAAAGTAACTATAAACTATCTAATACTTTATACTTATAGTAGATCCTCTGTGTGTATATTCTGTACTAGTGTTTAATATATTAAATACTACTAAAAGTTACTAGAGATACTAGAGGCTTTATCTTCTTCTATTTTTTCTATTTACTAAGTCTTATCTACTTATGTGGATAATTACTTCTAATCTACTAGCATAATTTTATATCTCTGTTCTTACTTTTTAGCTTGTGCTTTAGTTTATACTAATATATCCTATACCTACTTACAGTTCTTCCTTTTAAGCTTAAATATATATTTTTATTCTAAGGCTTTATTAGCTGTTACTGCTAATTCCTTTAGCTTCTTAAATATAGTTATCTTATTATTATTATTTATAACACCTTAGTACTAAAAGCATAGGGAAATACTTTAGGGCATAAATTAATTATATAGTTTCTATATTATATTTAACGTTATATAGTATTAAATTTAACTATTTATTTGGCCTCTAGGGGGTTTAATAAGGCCTGTAAATAGATATTATTTAAGTAAGTATTATCTTTTATAATATAGCCTAATTATTATATAATATTAAAAACTTAAATGGTCTTAAGCACTTAATAGTATATTATCTTACTACTATAATTATACTATATATATATAGTCCTAATAAGGTGTATAGAGTTAATAGTTTTTATTAACTTATTATTTATAAATACTAAGGATAGCCTTGCAACATGGTGAGGACTAGAGATTAATACTAAAGTAAATTTAAGACTTAGCTACTTAGATTCTAGCTTTAATAGATTTTTTAGTATAGTAAATAGCTTTAATTAATAAGTATAGTAACTATACTGCCTAATTAAATAAGAAGGTCTTTAGAGATATAGTTTACAGCTAAAAAAAGCACTTAGTACTTAAGTAGGTTAATATAATTATATGGAATCTACTAGCAGATAATTAGTTAGATTTAAGTCTTATATAATATAGTAGAATTAATAACCTTACGAAGTATTAATACTTCTAATTAGTCTTACTATTATTAATTCTTTTTAATTAGATATATAAATGCATTCTTAGTTTAGCAGGCTAATTAAGTTTAGTAATCTTAATACTATGTTAACACTATAAATGCCTTTAGGTGGTAGTAGTTAAACTTATTTTTCATAATAGATTTTAGCAGCGTTTATAATATTATAGCTATTAGCTATTAAGCTATATCTCTTTATTATTCTTTAGAGGGCGGAAGTGCTTCTACGTAGTTAGTATACGTGGTTTACACTTTAGTCTGACTGGTATATATATAGGAGTAGAGAATGTTATAGAGAAGAGGATTAGACAACCTAGAAAGGCTATAAAGGTGCTAGATTCTGGCGCTGGTGAGGTAGATTCAATAGATTTATCTTCCTACACAAAGGGAGACGACATTATAGTGTAGATAGCTACGTAACGTAGATTAATACATAGGTTAATATAGTGAAAAAATGAGATAAACTACCCCGTAGACGGGCCGACTATTTATCTGCGGTTTTAAGTCTTATTAGTACTGACCGATTAATAAGGTGGCTACTGTTACCGTTACTGATAGTTATCAATCAGTACTGATTGATTGACTGGTAAGGGCCTGACCGTTGAGAAGTCTGGTATTGGCAACATCCACCGCAACTTCAAATGTCATTTGATTCAGAATATCTCAACGCCTCTTGCATAATGTGAGAGGCGTTGAAGCTTTTTGCAAGCGGTGTCGCACGCACCAAGAGTTTTGGAGCACAGCCTTGCTATAATAGGTTAGAACCCGGAAAAGAGAGCGATCCGGAGCGGGAACGAACATCTATAGCCAGTGGCGACAACCGCAACCTTGGATCTCATCTACGATTCGGAAAATTTCAACGCCTCTCGCACAAAGAGTGTGGCCAGAGCGGGTCGACTGTCCTCCCTGCTAGCGTGATCAAGGTGTTCATCCACTTCCTACAAGGGGGTCGCATGTACGGGCTGCCACCCCCCCCCCCCCCCCCCCCCCCCTTGTCAAAACAACTGGCACCCGGCGCGCGTCGCCCTCCTGCCCTCCTGCCCTCCTGCCCTCCTGCCCTCCTGCCCTCCTGCCCTCCTGCCATCCTGCCTTCCTGCCCTCCAGCCCTTCATACGCCCTCCTACCCTCCATAGCGCTTGTAACGATGCCCGGCAAGCACAAGAACCGGAAATCATACGCGGATCCAGACCGACCACGCGGGCAACGCCTCTCCGAGAGGGAACGCATCCAAATCCTTACGTTATACAGCGTGGCGAAATGGAATCTATCACAGATTGCACGGGAGCTTCGACTTGCCCATCCAACAGTCCGGCTCTGTATTCGCTCTGGGGTCTGTACTCCACAAAGACCACCTGGACGCAAACCACTGCTTACAACGGGGAAAAGACGGCGCCTTGTGCGGCGCGCAACTCTTGATGCCTATCACCGGCGTCTCTCATATGAGGAGATTGCCCAACTTGAGGGTATCCAGGCTTGCCGACGCTCTCTTACAGCAGCATTTGAGAAGGAGCAATACCACCGCCGTACCGCCCAAGAAAAGCCTCTCCTCACGCCTGAGCACATGGAAGCACGCCTATAATGGGCAAGGACTCATGAAAACTGGGACATTAAGATGTGGAAGCGGGTTGATTGGACTGATGTAGCATCATTTACAACTGGAGCCTTTGGAAAAATTTATGTTACGTGAACAGCTGAAGAAAAGTATCTTCCTCAGTGTCTAGTCCCAAAATTTGCTGGATATTCATCAGCAATGGCATATGGAGCGATATCTGGAGTTGGAAAAGGTCCACTTATTTTAATAGACAAAGAATGGGGCAAGGTTTCTGCAAAGGTATATATAGAAAGAGTATTACCTCATTTCTATCAGCACCTTCAAGAAATCACACAGGAGGTCGGATTTATAAGAGCAATTATAATGGAGGATAACGCGTCAATTCATACAGCAAAGCTGACAAGGGCTTATCACGCATATTATGGAGTTATTCGAATGGTATGGCCTGCCCATTCTCCAGATTTAAATCCAATCGAAAATGTCTGGCGCCTTCTAAAGTATCGGATAGGAAAGCGATTTCCTAAGACTGATGCTGAGGTTCAGCAGTATTTATTGGAAGAATGGGAGAAGCTAGAGCTGCAAGACTTTATGAAGTATATAGAAAGTATGCCTGAGCGCTGTAAAGATGTTATTGCAGCAAATGGTGGGCATATAAAGTGGTAGAATTGAGAGAATTACCGCCCGCGCACAGTGCTAGGTAGTTGTTTTGACAAGGGGGGGGTAGCAGCCCGTACATGCGACCCTCTTGTAAGATATATAAGGGGGCTACCTGAGTGGGCCACCAGCGCTCCCTGCTAGCGTTGGCGTGGTTTTAGCCATATCGCGTATGGCTTATGAGTAGTAATCCTTAAATTACCAAGGTAAAGAAGCTGCTAGAATACGTAGGCAATATATATTAAATGAAATGAGAGGGAAGAGAGCTGGATACACCCTACAATAAAATGCCAAATCTTATACGCCAGAACTGTGGCCACCATCCACCTCAACTTCGCTATCCAGTTCTTCGAGATCCAGGAACCCGGCTCTCCTTCCGTGAGCGTGATATTGCATATTCTCTTAATCGCCACGCTGGCTGGACCCATGAGAAGATTGGCTGGTCTCTTGGTGTTTCTCGCGATACAGTCTCCTTCTCTCTTCAAAATAATACCTGGACCCCTCACAAGCAGAGAGGAAGAAAGCTGAATATTGATACACCAACGTGACAGCGCCTTATTGCCCGGGCTAAGCTTGATCGCTCCCACCGAAAGAAGCTATTTGAAGAGATTATATTCCTAGAGGGCGTCTCTGCCTGCAAGCGATCCCTATACAAAGCATTCGAAAAGGAGGGCTACTTTCGCCGTATTGCCACAGAGAAGCCACTTATTACACCTGAACAACGAGAAGCCAGGCTAAAATGGGCCTATTCTCACCTAGAATGGACTCCCGAAATGTGGGCAGCAGTAATCTGGACCGATGAGGCATCTATTCGAACCGGTGGAGGCCAGATCTTTGTTACTAGATATGCTGAGGAGAAATATGATATTGATTGCTGTGTCCCTAAATTTAGGGGTTATTTAAGCTGGATGATTCATGGCAGCATCTCCCATGGGAATAAAGGGCCTTTAGTGGTTTTTGAGAAGGACTGGTCAACTGAGCTTGGTTATAAGAAGAAGACAATAAATGGGGACGTATATCGTACGTATATATGCCCTAATATCAAGGCTTTTGCATGGGAATTATGGCAAACACTATGACACCAGCCTATTCTTGTAGAGGATAATGTTTTAATTTACTCAGCAAAAGCAACCCGCCTAGCCTGGGAGCAGAATGGCATGGTTGTAATGGAATAGCCGGCAAATTCCCCTAATTTAAACCCGATTGAGAATGTCTGGAGATTGTTAAAGGGGAGAATACAATGCAGGTTTCCTATAACAAAAGAGGAAGTTAGGAGGTACGCAGAGGAGGAATAGGAGAGGCTTGAACCTGAAGATTTTGAGAAGTATACAGGCAATATAAGGGAGCGTTGCCTCGCTGTAATTACTGCAGATGGAGGCCCTACAAAATACTGAATAAGCACCTGTTTTAATGTGGTAATGTGGTGATGTAAGCACTAGCAGGATGCGCTTGCAGGGAGCGCTGGTGGCCCGCTCATATTACCCCCTTGTAAGCATATTTTAATCTAGTTGCTTGCACATTTGCCTTCTGCTAAAGTCTGACTGCTACACCTCAGCCTTACTGCGCCACATTAATCAATCACATCTCAAGCTCAGATTGTTCTACCTCCCTCCTTGCACAACTAAGGATGTGGTAAGGTATAGCAGAATTAGCTCACAGCACTCCTGCACTGTCTCGCTTTCAGATGTGATTCTTCGAAAATTATGGCTTAGCGCTATATCTTCTCGTATGTGCGCTAACCTTCGTACCTAGGACTGATATTTTTAATGCACAAGCTAGTTGCTGTGAACGTCTCTTCAGTTGAACTGTCGCGTCTGAGCTCGACCAAAAACTACTCCTACTACTTGCCTCTGTCCAGCTCCATGTGAAACAATGCGTCTTTTGCGACGACATTACGACACTGTCGGGTTAAAGACTAGCGCCCTACTAGATATGTAAGATAGGTGCAAAGACTTTTATTTTCAAGCGGAAGTCGGAGCAAGTCTAGCTACACCCGAATGTAACCTTGTTACACTAATACTTTCCGGCCTGCAAGATCTAGGGGGTGAGCCACAAGTAGAGCATAAGGGAAGATAGTATGACTAGTTTCTTCTCACGTTTTTAGGCCTCGGAAATATGATAGGATACCTCAGTTGATAAATTTTGCACCTAATCGGGTTTTTAGGGCGTGAATGTGCCCACATGTAGCTTCCCTACATGGCTTCAATATAGCTTCAAGCTCTCCCTTCGTTAACCTTCCTTTTCCTCGGCTTCCGAAGCTATCTATTCAAATTCAAATATATTTGGCGTTCTAAGGATATACCTGCCCGATATAGACATTGCAAGGTGAGTTAGGATTCACGGTCCCTTCTCCTTTCAGATCCCTCAGAAACTCTTCCGCCGCCTGCTCCGTCTTGAACTCAAAGGCAACTTTACCCCGGGAAGCCTTACGTATGCTATTGGTGAACCCGCACCGCGACGTTGAACTCAACATCGACGATTGCTCCGAAAGAGGAAGGGAAAAAAGAAAACAATCTAACCCAAGAGTTAAAATTGAAGGTGTGTTTCTCTCCTGCCTTCAAATCCGAGTTTAAAGGGAGCTGATTTCAAGTTAGAGGTTGCTAAATGCATCTACTGTGGAGGACTTTACAGGGTAGGCTGCCCGCTGGAGCTTAAAACAGATGTCTTCCACGCTTTTCTGATGGGTTTCACTCTCAGAGATCCAGAGGGGTCCAAATATCTAAGGAATGCCAAGACTGAAACAGGAGGTCTGAATCTTATATGGTTTGATGTAAATTCTAAGATCAGGAGAGGTTCAAAACTCAATTAGGTGCTCCGCAGTCAATGAAGGCAAGAGAATCATCTTGGGTGATTGAAAATAGAAAGACTTGTGCGACACAAGGCGAGAAGTTGAGGTTGACACCGCTCTAATTTTTGGATCAGCTCTCATTCTTATCACACTTATCTTCTCAATATTTGGTCTCACGGTATCTACAGATCATTCCGACTGTAGCTGTTCGGATAATATCAATTCTCTTCTCTCTACTCATGCTTGTCATATTTTTGCTCTTCCGTTCTTGACAGACATAAACTCGTAATCGACTGTCATTAAGTATGTGAGTCTTTCTCACAACTAATTTTTAACGAAAAATATCGGTATGCAATTCAACCGACTTTTCCCATCTTGCGCAAAAGCTTGTTCGGCGCTTCTACGTCCTCATCGCAATCCGGCGTGCTCTCCATGTGATTCTTCCACCGTTCAAGCCGATCATATTTATCCTCCACACGCCACTCATAGTCGAATATCTTCCCCCAATCATCGTAGCGCAAGTAGTGCTTTTTGAAAGCCTCATTTTTGATAAATCCCTCCGTTTCGAAGGGGATGATCAGCATCCCATGTCTAATTATCTATATTTAGTCATTTTTTTCTTTCATGTAAGAAGCCAAATGAAAAAACACCTGCTATCGTATTTTCCACCGTGTACAGTATCAAAATCCCACTGCTCCGAGGTTCCGAAGCTAAATTCTTGCAGTTTATCTAACGAATCCGCAAAACGACCAAAACGTCGTGCCATCACATGTGACTATTTTCAAATTTAAGCTCATAGTCCTCAATGGGCCGTCAAAAATTGTAGGTTGGCGGAGTAACCGTCCCCCGTACGCGCAATGGAGATTCAGGCGACGCGGGCACCCAGACTCCGTCTCCCAGAATAGCGAAGTTATACGATTTCCGTGGATTAGGCAGGGGCTTCAAGTGCCCGGAATTTTTGTTCCGGGGATTCGTTGAAAATAGATATAGTCCTCCATCTGGGCCATGAATGTAACTTGGTCTCGTCCACCTAGTTCGCCGCTGCTGCGAAATGAGTACTTATATTCAAGAGCGACGGGGGGCGAATGTCAACCAATCGACCTCATACTGGCGACCCCAGGGCCGGCAAGTGACTTAGCAAAATGCCCCATCTGGGAGCACGAGCACGGATCGAACCACAGGGCCATCCGCACCAACTTTTGGATCGACACGGACACGCAGGCGAGTTAAGAGATACTTCTGTTCAAGAATGCGCCGTGCGATAGGATCAGTGACGCTGCTGAGCGAGAGAAGGAGGCAGGGTCCGCCACGGAAGATGTTGACGAAATGGCCGGATGCCTCAGCAAGTTGGTGAACACCGTCTCCGAAGCACACTGTCCGCGGGCCAAGCCATCGCCGTGCACGAATAGGTGGTGGAACGAGAGCCTCACGGCGTTAAGGAAGTCGTACACGTATTGGAGAAACCGGGCTAGTGCAATGCTGCAGGGAGGAGACGATATAGAGCTGCGCAACAAGCAACGCGGGCGAGAAGGCTCTTCGACTGGACGATTCGACGACACAGGAAGCTCCACTGGGATGAGTTCCTTGGCGACAGCGACCATATGTGGAAAGCAGCCAGGTACCTGGACCCGCAGGAGACTACTTCGTTCGCCAGAGTCTCATCTCAAGAAGGCCGCCACAGAGGGAGACTTTGTCACGGAGAACCGCGATATCGCAGGAGAACCGCTCCAGGCGCTCTTTCCGGCTCCTCCGCTGTGCAAACAAGAGGAGGGCGCTCCGGCTAGCTATGTTCAGCTGCCGTAGGAATCCATTGCCAGGCATGAGGTGGGGGCGGCGGTGTTTCGGGCCAACCCAGAAATTTAAGACAGACAAGCTTTTGGGCTAGTGGAGCGTGTGTGGCAACGGCTTCGGGTGACGACTTGGTCTGGAAAGGTCAATATCTGGAGGCGGCTGCTATATACAGACACAGTGCAAAGCCGTTCGAACAGTTCGCTCTGACGTTTATCGACAAGGACGAGCAGGACACGCTGCGCAAATATCTCTCGATCAAACTGTCCACAATGAAGAAATCTTCCGTCATGCAGAGAATCATGCCAGCGACGTGGCTGGTGGAGATCTACATGGCCAAGCTGAACAGGCTGGACGATGCCATCACCATGAAAGCTGAGTTGTCGGAGAGCATGAATGCGGCCGAAAGCCAAGACCGACTGTCCACAATACGCCGGGAATTCCAAGACTTCGTCACGAAATACAAAGCTGGCCTGGACCGTAAAACCGTCTACGAAATCATTAGCAGCCATGGGAGAGAAGAAGAGCTGCTCTTCTTCGCCACGGTGATGAACGACCACAACTACGTTCTTGGATATTGGAATCCAAAGGGAAAGCTGGCAGGAGTCCGTGGGCGTCCAGAAAAAGCAGACAGACCCAGAGATATTTTACAGGTATAACAGCGTTCTCATGGCGGATGTGCCGGTGGATCTTGTCGAGATTATGATGCGGCAACCCGACCTGGACGTACAAGAGCTCATTCCGCGTTTCTAAACTACAACAATGTTGTCAAGGATCCCCTTCATCAAACCAAGCTGTCTGATACCTCCAGTTTGAAACCAGTCAGCACTAATTGACCGATGCTGCTGTCTGATATATGCGTCCTATCTGATGATCGATGAGTTGGCTCTCCTCTTGTATGTCGAAGCGCAATCGTATGCCCATGAGCAAAACTGCGACGCCGATTTTGCGCTCTGACTGTGCATCCAGCGCAAGCGCGTTCAAAGTTGTGTGCACATTTACAGCTCCATGGGATAGTATGTGCAGGCGGTGGACCCCGCCCTGAAATACGACGAAGTGGAGCTGGCCAGCAATATAGCAGACTTCCCAGAGACTGATGCTGCGCTCCAGAAGAAGCTTGGTTTGGCGGTGGCGAAAAAGGTCATGTCAAGACGGCAATCGACTTTTTGAAACGGTGCGAATTGTTGAGAATTGAGGGTCTCATCCCCTTCTTCCCCGACTTGGTCGTCATCGATGACTTCAAGGGGGGAGATTTGCGCTTCGCTCGAGGACTATTCACGGGGGATCGACGAGCTGAAGAAGGAGATGGACGAGAGCGAAGAGACGACCACACATATAAAGAAGGACATCAAAGCGCTCGACCAGCGGTACACCATTGTGGAGCCGGGCGAGAGGTGCTATGTGTGTGGGTTGCCTCTGCTGGCGAGGCAATTTTTCGTCTTCCCGTGCCAGCATGCGTTCCACAGCGACTGTCTGGCGAAGAAGGTAGTGGAGCTGGCCGTAAAGCTGATTGACGAGCAATTTATTTCTGCAACCGACGATAGGGAGGAATGGGCTTTGTAAATGTCACGTGTATGTGGGATTACCAGGGACAGTTGCCTAGTGCCTACCTAGGCTAGCCTTTCACGTAGCGGCGGACGCGAAGCAGGACGCATGCCAAGGGGGGCGCGCTTTTCATGCGATAATTTTTATTTCTGAAACAGTGGAGCGGATAGGAATCGCATGCAACAAACGTACTACTGTCTATGCACCGCTTCTGAAGTTCCAAACGGTGCGACTGGGGGTACATGGCAATATGCTGGGGCTTGGCGGTGGCTGTGCGAACATCAAAGGATCAGGACCCAATTGTTCCGAGCCGATCCTCCCTGTGTGTGAGTCGGGGCCCCTGCATCATAATCTGACATGCGGCGCAGTCCTCCCTATATTTATTAACCCCCAACTCCTGCCGCCGTGCCGTGTTATTATACCCACCCGTCAATCTAGGGCCTGAATTGAGCATCGCGTTTCGCTTTTTCGATGATGAATGGCGACAAGACGGACTATACGCTTGCGTCCGAATCGTTAATACTCTCGTCGACCTCTCTGGCGAACGAGGCAATGCAGTCTCAGGATGAGAGCGGTGAGAAGACGTGGAGCCGTCGATCGCCATGGCTCCAATCCATGGCCCACAGAACGGCGCGAGTACTCCGCGCAACGCCTCCATATATACGCACCCATGTTGTCCCACTTCTCAGGAATGCGAAACCAACCAAGAAGCAGTGTGTTGCGCTGCTCCTGCTCGTTCTTCTCTCCATCTTCCCTTTTTCTATACTCTACGATCGCGTGGGTTTCGCCGCAATTTTCAGGGACAAGACTCTATCTTGCGGTGACGGGTTTGGAAATCCAGAAAACGCAACCGTGTCGGGCATCGAGGGTCTGTTCACGCTCGATCTTACATTCGGAAAGCTCACCTTCTCCCAAGCCAAACTCATCGACGTTGCGTGGGATCTATTTATAGGGCGCGGTGCTCAGATGCTTGCATGGTACATAAGCTATATTGTCTTTTCCGACGCCCTTCTCCGTCTCATCGAAAGGCATCCCGCTTCTTTTCGGACTTTTGCCTACATCACCCTCGAAGGCCCGTCCCTAGGATCTACCTGGGCTCTCGTCTTGGATTTATTCCGATCCCGGAGCAAGCAGACCTGGTCGCTTTTTGCTTATCTCCTTGTATCCAGCCTCTATATCCTCGCAATTCCCACTATTCTCGGTGCCATGACTGGCTACGTTAATACTTCCATTGCTTGGGTTTCCCTCAACGACACATTACAGCAGATCATACCTGTCTCGGACTTCGAGGAGACCTTATACGTTTACAAAGTGGGAAACGTCACCATGAACAATCCTTGTATAAAGCAAAACTCTACTGAACTATATAACCTTCGAGTTTTGGCTTCCCATCGCAATAGTGAATGTAAGTACCATATCCGATCTAGCCTCATCGCGCCTAAGGCTCACACTTCTAGGCTATTGCACAATGTCCAACGGATCCGACGTCTCATATTATACTTGGCAATATCATACTCCTTATGAGGCCTTTCCGCCACCTAATTGTATTGCCGCCCTGCTGTATTCTACGCGCCGTGCGTGGGCTAATTGAAATAGGCACCTTTCCTGATACCCAAATATTCACGTCCGACTGGGATACAGATGTACACAACTGTAAGACTTCATCGTACCTGATCGATGTATGTATGCTTACCCCGAGAGAAGGCTCTGAAAACTTGGATATCACCATCGACGGTCAGCCATACGCGGCAGAGGCTCTCTACTCTGAGCGAGGTTACTGCTACCAAGGGAAAGGATACAACCACAGCTATCTGGTCAATAGAACAAGCTGCCTCCCGGACATTGCACATCCATCATTCGAGTGGGGTTTTAGCACAATGCTCTCCGGTGTCTTTATAATTGTGCAGTTCTTCTGGGGCTTGAGTATGTACGCCGTATGGCAAGACGCCCAATTCAACAGCAAACTGGTGAAGTCAGGATATTCGATGTCTCAGCTACGAGCAGCATTTGCGGTGACCACGGCGGCGAAAGCGAAGACGGATTTGGAAGACAGCGAGCTCCTAAGAGAGGACGTTAAAGGCTTGGCACGGGGGCTTTTTGGCACGATGAAGGAAAGGGGAGCGGAGGTTGAGTGTGAGATATATGAAGGTGTTTTAAAGGAGGGGCTTATAGAGCGGCGGCAGTATAGAAGTATGGAAGATTTGCCTCGGTATTCCCCGGCTACGGAATAGACGAGTTGGCACAGAAAGAACCTTTATTTACCAGAGTAACTCTATGTCCGGGGACTTTTGACTCCTTTTTTGGGGGTTTTCTGTCGCCGTTTTTGGAGTCACTTGCACCCAAAATGCTAAGTCTAACCCTTGTAGCTCTGTTAGCTTTTATTGGCCTAGCTTACGCACCGCCCCATGCTGTCTCGTTTCATGCTTCCCGGATTCTAAAATTCACAATAACTGAACGAGCCTTAAAATGGACCTATATCCATCTTGTCGATATATTGTCGACGCTTTCTTTGCTATGCCTGCCTTGCTGGAATATCGCCTTGTCTATACTCAGAGAAGCCTGGCGCACACGTTCGTTCGCTCTTCTCTAAACCGCTGTCTTTGTTCGCACTCTATTATACTATAAAGCTTCTCTTCCTGCTCTTATTTAACAGGCTCCTATTATATTTAGGAGCCCGTTCTGTGTGGTTTGATATCGGTCTATCCTGTTGATCCGTAATTGATGCTATCCTAGTAGTTGCTAAGCGTCTCTCCAGCTTCTTTCTAGACTGCTGCTATATGTGTAACTGTCCGTAATTAAGGAAGTGTATGGATACATGCGTTCTTAATAGCATAGGCTAACTAAATCAAGATGCTGGAGTATTTAGTAATGGAAACTAGAACTCAAACCTAAATTTTCAGTTGAGCATTATTAAAAACTCTACAAAGATCTTGAAACAATAGGAACAGTAAAGAGTAACTATTTACTATCAATAACAAATAATATAAATGAGATTTTAGAGAAATAAGTAAAGTAAAGAACTTTATGTATTAGAGTATAGTTTATAAAGTTAACTCTTTTAAAATACTGTACATATATTAAAGTAGACTCTATTTTTCTAATTAAGAGTGTTTTAACACAAGATATCATGCTTTTTTTTAAAGTTGAATTTAGATAACTTCTGTTTCTAAAAGAAAATAAGTATTTATTAGAAATTTAAATATTAGTAGTAGCTTTATTAAAAATACACAAGTTAAAATTAGTATTATATAATAAGAGCTTTACTTAATTTAATAAAGTTAAATAAAATAAAGTCTACTAAAAATAAAATTTAAGAACTTAGTTCTTAGCTTTAGCTAATTACTTTAGTATAATAAAGCTTTAATTAAGTAAAAAAAAAACAAGTTATTAGTAAAGTTAAAATATTTTATTAGTTTAGAATATAATACGTGTAAAATATTAAGTAACTATTAAAAGTAAAATACTTTAAAAAAAATACTTTTTTATATAATTCTAACTTTTAGTAGTTATAGTTAATTAACTTTTATTTAAATTTATTAAGTTAATTTACTCTAATTTTTTATAATTTAAATAGTATAGTTTAAATTATACTAATTTACTAAATTATAATTTTCGTAATTTGTTATGTATTTACTTTATTTTTTTTTTTAGCTAGCTTTATACTAATTTAATTTGTAATTTTTATTTTTAACTATTTTTAATTAACATTATAAACTCTAGTAATTTTATAAGTTTTTTTGTTTTCTATAATTTTATTATACTTTTTTAGTAAGTACTTTATATAATTTCTTTACTATATATTTACTATATATAAAGTTTAATACTTTTTATATAATTTATTAACTTACTACTAAAGTTTTTAATTCTTTATAACTATTTATGTGTTGTTATATAGCTATATTTTTATAATATTATATTTTATAATATATGCTTTTTCTTTTAAACTTTTAACTTAAAAATTCGTGTATTTTAACTTATTTTTTAGTATATAAAAAAAAGCTATTATTTTTTTATAAAATTGTAATCTATTTTATTTTTATATTTTTTTTCCTTAATAATATTTAAGGTTAAAACATTAATTATTTACTATTATTTACTAAAAAATTGTATTTATAATTAAAATTATTTAATACTAATATAATATAAAAACTATTACTATTATAAGTAGTATTACTTAATTACTATTTATTTTAGCTACTATTTAAAGTGTGTTTATTATTATTTAAAGTATAATTTTATAATAATATTAAAAGAGTTTAAAAATATTAATTTATTTTAAATAGATTTTTACTATTAGCTTTTTAACATCTAGTTTTATTATAATAAAGTATTTACTAATAAAAGTGTTTAATAAAATAACTTTATTTTCTAAAATACTATTATTTTAAAACAGTTTCTTATAAACTAGCTTTTATTAAAGAACTTAAAAAAAAAAATTTTATAATAGTAATTTTTTACCTTTAAATATTTTATTTAAATAAGTTTTTTTTAAGTAACCCTTTTTTTTTATTTCTAAATTAGAAAAGTACTTAATTTTCTTTATTTTAAAATCTAGTACTTATATATTCTTAAAATAAAACTAGTTAATTAACTAAACATAGTACTTTACATAGTTAATTAGTTTATATATATATATTTATAGTCTTTTTATTAAACTAAATATTTTTACTAATATTTAAACTTTTATAGCCTAAGAATTTTACTTACTTTTTATTTAAAATTACTTTTTAGTTTTAGCTAAACTTTTTTAGCTAATAACACGTTTAGTAATGCTAGTTTTAAAAGTAAAATATAAAATATAAAATAAACTCTTTTTATTAATTTTAGTAATTATAGTTTATAATTAGTTAGTTTTATTTATTTTTTAACTTTAAATAGTTTTATTTAAATGTAATTTAGTTTTCTTAATAGTCTTTTTATTTTAAAAAATTTTTATAGTAAAAAAACTTTAACGTTTTTTATAAATAAGTAAACTATATAAGTAAGTAAACCACTTTAACTAAGAATTATAATATATTAACTATTAATAACTATTATTTAACAAATTACGACTAAATTTATCTATAGTAAAAGTAGACTATTACTAGCTATTTTAACTATTTAGTAGAATTAAATCTAGACTATATAATATATAGTAATAACCTATAAAGTTAATAAAACTATACTTAAGTAATAAATTAATAGAACTACTATATAATATAATTATAAGCCTAATTTAAAGAAACTTATAAAGTTAGAAAAGAAAGCTATTATCTTATATATTCTAAACTTAGATTTATAAAGATTTATACTTAAGCTTATTTATGTAAAAGAGATAGCTAACTATTTACTAGTTAAATAATATAATTTAATAATTAGTATTAACTAGCCACATAACTTTATTAAGAGAACTAAGGAAATTAAAATAAAATATAATAAAAAATATAACTATTAATATGCTTACTATAAAAATTCTGCTATTATATAACTATAATTTAATTTTATATATAACTTTAAAACGAAGTATGGTATTACTAATAAAAATATATATAACTTTAATAAAACAGGCTTCTAAATAGGTGTTTTGTTAACTACTAAAGTTATTATAAACTCTAAGTAATATAATTAGCCTAAAACTATATAACTAAGTAATAAAAAATAGATTATAATTATTTAAAGTGTAAATAGTTAAAACTAGTTAATTCTACTATTTATTATTTTTACTAGAGTTTATTATTTATTTTATTAGTATAAGAAGTTACTATTAAGCTAAATAATGCTAATAAATAAGAATAGCTAAATAATAAATATAATAAATATTAACTAGCTAAAGTATTTTAACATGTACATAAAAAATAAACCTATAGATATTAATTATTTATTAATTCTAGATAACTATAAGAGCTATAATTTTTTTAAATTTTAGTTATTTTATAAAAAGAAAAATATTCTTACACTTTATATACTAGTAAATGTGTTGTATTTATTATAGTTTCTAAATATAAACTACTTTACACCTCTTAAGTAAGCCTATAAATAAGAGATTAATATGCTAGTTAGAAATTATATTTTTTTATATTACTAAGCTTAACTTTTTATTACTCTTTAAAATAGCTTATTTAGCTTTAATTACTAAAAGTAATATATATAAAGAATTTTAAGATACAGGCTTTATTTTATTTAACTTAAATATTATTCTATTTAGGCTAAATATTAAGCTATAAATACTTAAGCTACTTATAAAGGTAACTTTATAGAAACTCTAAATACTTAGTAATATTATTAAATTAGATAGTTAATTTATTTACTTATATAGACATATTAAACAGCACTAAAATAGCTTATTTATATTAATTCTAGAATTACTTAATCAGCTTATAAAGAGTATATTAATAATATTATATACTAGTATTTTAATATACTTATAGCTAGCTACCTTATAATAGGCTAATAAAGTTATATTAAAGCGTAAAAAACGTAAAAAAAAAGTGTATATAAAAACTAAAAACTTTATTATAAGTAGAAGGTATAGCTATACTAGCTTAAGCTAATATTAATATACAAATAAAAATAAAATTAAGTTCTAAGAAAAGATATAAAGCTAATAGTTTATAATAGTCTAGATATTATAAACGCTGTAAGTAGGCTAAGTATAATGTAAAAAAATATATATAAATTAAAGCTAAAGCTAGCTATCTACTTATTAATTCTAGTAATAATAGTTAATAGTTATAAGTTGCTATTAGCTATTAAAGTAGTAAGAGTTAGTTAAAATAGTTTACTTACTTATATAATTTACTTACTTATAAAAAACTTTTTTTTTAAAAGTTAGTTTCTTAACTTTAAACTTATTAGCATACTCTTTAATTTATAAGTTTTAATTAGTTATTTTATTATGTATTTTTTTATATAATGTTTAAAGTTTTTTAACTTTTACACAAATATGTACTAATTTACTTTATAATTATTATAGTTTTTTATAAGTAAATAATAAAACACTTATTATTAATAATTTTACAAAGTTATATATAAACTTAGCAATTAGTAATAATGTAATCTCGTTATTTTATAATTTATTAATATATATTTTTAAATATTATTCTACTGTTTAATTTATTTATTTTGTTTGTTTATTTATTTAAAGATAATAAACTATTAATAGTTTACTATTTAATTTTATTTTATAAATAAATGAATTTTTAAAAAATAAAGTAAATAACCTATTTTTATTAGTAATAAATTCTTTAAGTATTTTATATTTTATAATTAAAACTTTTAATATTATATAAGTTAATTTATCTACTAAAAGTCTTTTATATATAAGTTTAAAATATCCATATTTTATATATTTATTAACAATTACTAATATTATATTATGTGTTTATTCTTAGTTTTATACTCTAAATTCTAGCAAATTTATAATAAAATTTTATTAAAACTAATTTTTATAGTTTTTTAACTATAGTTAGCAACTATAGTAGCTTATATAGTTTATATTATTTTAACTTATTTTTACTATACTTTAAATAATTAGTAAGAACCTTCTTAACTTTTATATATATATATATATAGAAAATAGAAGTTTCTAGAAAAGTGTTTTATAATTTTCTTAATTTTTTTTCTATAAAAACTCTAATATATAAATAAGTTTGTTTTGTTAAATAAGTTTATTATTTTTAATATATTATATTAAGCTAAGTAGTAAACTTTTAGTTTTAAGTTTACTTTTAATTTATTATTTTTAGTTACTTTTAACTTAAGTAACCATTATAATTTTTATATAAGTATATTCTAAAAACCTATCTAAATTCTACTTTAAAATTAAGTTTTAAACTATTTTTATTTTATATACGTAATTGTGTTTTTAATTGAATGTATTAACTACACTATTATTTTTACTTTTTATTAAGTATTTTAAAATTAAAAGTTGTAAGTAATTTTATTTATTATATTTATTATTAATTTAACTTTTTTATTATAATAAAACTTGTAATATTCTTATAGTTTAAGTAAATAATTACTTAATATTATACTTTTTTAAAATACGTTTTTTATTTTTTAAATACTAAAACTACTAACGTATTTTATGGGCGAGCTGTATAAATAGGCGAGCTATATACTTTATTAAGACTTTAATAATACTATTAATTATAGTACTATATATCCACCTACTGACCTAGAATTAATTTCTTAAGAAGCTAGAATATAGCTTGCTATTTATACTCTTAATATAGGCTAAATTTATAGCTTCTAAAATACTATATACATTTATAACGTACTCTCTATAAGCCTAAAGACGTAACGTGATGGAACTATCTTATAATATAATTATATGCCCAATTTAATAAAGCTTACAGTCTCTAAAGAGGAGGTAATAAAAAAGTATATTTTTAAGCTAGATTCAAAAGAATTTGCCCCTCCACTAAATGCTGTTTAAGAGATAGCTAATAAGCTACTAGCTAAGTAAGAAATAGACTTAGTAGGTATAAATTAGCCACACACCTTTATTAAGCGTATACTAAGGATTTAAATAAAGTACAATTAGAAGCTAGACTATAAGCATTATAAATAGAAAGAACTAGCTATTATACAAGGCTAATTTAACCTTATACGTAATATAAAGGCTAAGTATAATATATAGAATAAAGACATGTATAACTTTAATAAATCTAGTTTCTAAATAGGCATAATAACTTAGCAGAAGGTTATTATAGGCTTTAAGAGACAGAGTTAACCAAAGGCCCTTTAGCTAAGTAATTATAAATAGGTTATAGTAATCCTAGCTATTAGTACACTAAAGTTCATGATTTTACTTTTTATTATCTATAAGGGTAAGAATTACCTTTCTGCTTGGTACTAGAAACTTAGTATACCACATTAATAACAATTTAGTATCTCTAATAATAGCTAGATAACTAATAAGCTTAGTCTTACGTAGTTAAAGCACTTTAATGTGTGTATAAAGAAGCGTAGTATTAGTGTATACTAATTATTAATTATTAATAGCCATAAGAGCCATAACTCTCTTATATTTACAGAATACTATAAAGAGAATAAGATTATTACTTTATGTATACTGGCACACTTATTATATATCCTGTAGCTACTAGATATGGGTTGCTTTTCGCCTTTAAAAACAGCCTATAGGCGCTAAGTTAAAAAGCTAATACGTAATTAGTTTAATTATATTATTAAACTAAAATTTTTATTAGCCTTCTGCGACGCGTTTAACGCGTTAATTACTAAAAGTAATATTTAAAAAAGCTTTTAAGGCACTAGCCTAGTTCTATTTAACCTAGATAAGGTGATATTAAAACTTAATATTTAATTATATATATTTATACTACCCACTAACTAAGAGGTTACCTGGTAGTTAAAAACTCTTAAGAACTATTATAAATTTAGGTCGTAAACAAAGCTAATTACTAATAAGCTAGGTAGCTTACTTTTTTCTTTAAAGAATAAATATTAGTAGCTTATTAAAGATATTCTTATAATAGCTTAAGAGATAGTACTTATACGTAATTACATTACTAAGCTTAAAGTAGCTAATAAGGCTATATTTTAATAAAAGCAGTATAAAAAAAAGTATATCTAGAAAAAAAGAGTACTTAGCTTTAGTACTGGCTAGAATAAATCTACTAAGAACCCTTCTACTGCAAGTTCTAGTAATAAGAAGGGTTATAAAAAAATAAGAATAAATAAAGCTAAACTAATTTAAAGGTGTTATAGTAACTACAGTAGAACTAGACATAACACTCAAACATACAAAATTAATAAAGATAGTACTATAAAACCTAGTAGTAATAAGAATAGTACTATAACTAATAGTACTATTAAGTAATAATACTATGAATAATAGTATTTTAATAGGGTCTTAGTAATGTATATAGCTCATCTATTTATACAGCTCGCCCATAAAATACGTTATAAGTAGTTTTTTATTATAAATATTATAACGTATTTTATAGGTGAGCTGTATAAACGGGCGAGCTATATACTTTACTAAAACTCTAATAATACTATTAATTATAGTATTATGTATCTACCTACTAACCTAGAATTGATTTCCCAAGAAGCTAGAATATAGCTTGCTATTTATACTCTTAATATAGATTAAATTCATAGTCTCTAAAACGCCGCACATATTTATAACGTACTCTTTATAAACCTAAAAACATAACGTAATGGAACTACCTTATGACGTAATTATATGCCTAATTTAATAAAGCTTACAGTCTCTAAAGAGCAGGTAATAAAGAAGTATATTTTTAAGCTAGATTTAAGAGAATTTGCCTCTTTACTGAATACTGTTTAAAAGATAGCTAATAAGTTACTAGCTAAGTAAGAAATAAACCTAGTAGATATAAATTAGCTATATACCTTTATTAAGTGTATACTAGGGATTTAAATAAAGTATAATCAGAAACTAGACTATAAGCGTTATAAATAGGAAGAACTAGCTATTATATAGGGCTAGTTTAACCTTATACGTAATATAAAGACTAAATACAGTATATAGGATAAAGACACGTATAACTTTAATAAATCTAGTTTCTAAATAGATATAATAACTTAGCAGAAGGTTATTATAGGCTCTAAGAGATAGAGTTAACTAAAGACCCTTTAGCTAAGTAATTATAAGTAAATTATAATAATCCTAGCTATTAGCACACTAGAGTTTATAATTCTACTTTTTATTATTTATAAAGGTAAGAATTATCTCTCTGCCTGGTACTAGAAACTTAGTATACCATATTAATAGTAATTTAGTGTCTTTAATAACAGCTAGATAACTAATAAGCTTAGTCTTACGTAGTTAAAGTACTTTAATATATATATAAAAAAGCGTAGTGTTAGCATATACTAATTGTTAATTATTAATAGCTATAAAAACTATAACTCTCTTGTATTTACGGAATACTATAAGGAGAATAAGATTATTACTCTATATATACTAGCATACTTATTATATATCCTGTAGCTACTAGATATGGGTTGCTTTTCGCCTTTAAAGACGGCCTATAGACGCTAAGTTAAAAAGCTAATACGTAACTAGTTTAACTATATTACTAAACTAAAGTTCTTATTAGCCTTCCGCGACGCGTTTAACGCGTTGATTACTAAGAGTAATATTTAAAAAAGCTTTTAAAACACTAGCCTAGTTTATTTAACTTAAATAAAGTAATATTAAAGCTTGATATTTAATTACGTACGTTTATATTACCTACTAACTAAGAGGTCACCTAGCAGTCAAAAACCCCTAAGAACTATTATAAATTTAGGTCGTAAATAAAGCTAATTACTAATAAGCTAGGTAGCTTACTCTTTTCTTTAAAGAATAGATATTAGTAGCTTATTAAAGATACTCTTATAATAGCTTAAGAGATAGTGCTTATATGTAATCACGTTACTAAGTTTAAAGTAATTAATAAAACTATATTTTAACAAAAGCAGCGTAAAAGAAAGCATATCTAGAAAGAAAAAGTACTTAGCTTTAGTACTAGCTAGAATAAATCTACTAAGAACCCTTCTACTACAAGTTCTAGTAGTAAGAAGGGTTATAGAAAGATAAGAGTAAATAGAGCTAAACTAACTTAAAGGCGCTATAGTAACTACAGTAGGACTAGACATAACACTTAAATATATAAAATTAATAAAGATAGTACTATAGAACCTAGTAGTAATAAAAATAGTACTATAACTAATAGTACCGTTAAGTAATAATACTATAAATAATAGTATTTTAATAGAGTCTTAATAAAGTGTATAGCTCACCCGTTTATACAGCTCGTCCATAAAATACGTTAATTTAATTTAAGTTTACTAATTATTTTTAATATATAATCAACTAAATATAAATACTTGTTTTTATGTATTTAACTATATATTACTTTATATATATAGTTAAATGTATTAGTTTTTAAAATAATTAATAATTTAAAATTAAACATTCTAAATATTAGTACTTTTATAAAAAAATTTAAGTTTTTAAAATACTACTTTTTGTAGTTTATTTTATTTAAATCTAATATCTTTACGTGTAATTTTTATAAGTAGTATTATAATTTTTAAATAATCTTTTATAAACTTTTAATAAAAGTTTATAATATTTTCGGTATTACTAAGTTTTATGGCTATTTTTTCTTATAAAATAATAAATTCAAGAAAGTTTACACTTGTTTTATAAAAAAAGTATTTTTCTAGCTATATAAGTAAATTATACTTTTTTAGCTTTTATAATACTTTCTTAACATATCTTTCATATTTTTTTAATAATTTTTTAAGAAAATAAAATTTTGTTTAAATAAACTAGTATAAATACATTTAAGTATTTATATAGTACGTAGTTTATTATTACTTAAAATATAGCTAGAATATTAATTAACTTAAATAATATAATAAGATATTTAAATAGTTTAAATCTTGTCTTAAATACTATTAACTAACTATACTTTTTTTTAATTCTTACTTTATAGTACTTTTTATAAATATTAACTAAACTAAACTAGTTTACTTTTTAAAGTTAATTTATAAGTTTTTAAATTAGTAGTAATAGATAATAATTTTATATTAGTATATTATTAAGTTATTTAAAATCTATACATAACAAAAGCTTTTTATTTTTTTTTAATATAAATAATACTAGTAAAGCTATTAAGCTTTTACTTAGTTTTATATATTTCTTTTTTAAATTTATATTTAAATATTTTATAAGTTCTTTTTATTAATTCTAGTTAAGTTTATATATTCAGCAGAGTTTTAATATTACTTTTTTTTAGAGTAATATTTAGTAATTTTTTTGTTTATATTCTAGTAGATTTTCCTTTATTATTTTTTTTAAAAAAATTTTTAAATTTTTAATAATCTTCTAAAATAGTAAAACTAGCAATTTTCTATAATAAACATGTTTTTTTAAGTTATAAAAATTTAATATTTTTTTTGTTTTTTTAAGTATAGTTATTTTATTTTACTAGAAGAAATATACTCTATTATAAAATTTTTTTTTTAATAATTTGAAATTTAAGTTACTATAACCTTATATATAAGTTATTAATTTAAAATCGTTTCTTTTTTCTAATTAATAATTGATTTCTACTTAGTAAGCTAGTTTTATTTTAGAATTATATTTTTTTTACCTAAGTTAATATTTTTAATATAGTAGTTATTTTTATAACTTGTTACTTTTATAGTTATTATTTTAGATTTTAAGTTAATTATTTTTTTTCTAAAGTTTATAGTATTATTATCTAATTTTTATAGTTTTACTAGTTTATTTATAACTTTATACAATGTAGCGTGGTTTTTTATTTATTTATTTAAAATAAGTATTTTATTTATCTTACTATTTACAATTATAAATAGCTTTTGTTTATAAATATATACTTTTTAATATATTTTTAACTAATTTAAAAAACGTCTAAATACTTAAGTATTTTTAATAATTTTTTTATTTCTTTATTACTTTTAAAAGTAAGATTATTTTACTTTTCTAGTTTTACTAGCTATGTTATTAACTATAGCTAGTAATTAAAAACTACTTAGTTTTTTAAACTACTACTTAAAGTATACTTAAAAGTAGACTTATTTTATTATTATTTTATTTATATATAAATTAAATATTTTAATAAATAATAATTGTACTATAGCTTTTTACTATATATAAATTTTATTTCTTTTTTATAGTTAAATATTTTTATTTTAAAAAATACTTTATATAAAGTAAAAGTTTATAACTTGTATTACTTATATTTTATTTTATAAGTTTTTATTATTTTTAATAAAATTTATATTTTATGTAGCATTAAATTTAACTTATTATTTAATACTTATTTTCTTTTAAATTAAGTTTACTATTTAAAAATTTACTTTTTATACTACTTTACAAATAACTATATTATACTTATTTTAGTTATTTTCTAAAGTTTAAAGTATTATTTAATACTTTGTTATATAGTTAAGTTTAAACTATTAAAATACTCTATGCATTTAATATTAGTTTTAATTAATATTATTACAAATTTTTTATTTTATAAAGTTTTATAGTTTAATGTATAATATAATAACTTTATATTCTTTAGTTTTTATTATACATTTTTGTATAAAGTATTCTACTTCTTTATATCTTAAATATGCTTTTTTTAATTAATTTTTTTATTCTTATGTTATTTACTATAACTTAACAGGCTTTAGCTTTTTACTTTTTATTTATACTTTTTTAATATTTATATTTATTAGATTCTAGTTATATACAGACCTTGAATTTCCTATAAGTTTTCTAAAAAAAATAATAATATTTTCTTTTTTTCTTAATTTTTTTTATTAGTTATTAATTTATTCTACTTTTATTATTTTTTCTAATAGTTTATTTAGTTAGTTTCTTTTAAATATTTTATTCTTAACTTTATTCTTAAGACTTTAGTAATAGAACTTAATTAATAGCTTGTTTTTTAATTAATATGTAATTAAAGTTATTTAATCTCTACTATATATTTAGCTACTAATTTTATTTATTTAAAAATTTAAAATTTTTTAATTACTATAAGTTTTTTGTTAACTTTATTAAATACTAAGTTTATTTCTTTTAAAAACACCTAAAAGCTAATAAAAACTTTTTATACTTTATTACTATAGTTTTCTAATTTATTGGTTTCTTAGTTTAAGTTACTATTTTTAAAGTAATTTTTAGGTAAAAGCTAAAACTACTTTATAGCTCTACTCTTTATATTTATACTAGTAGCTAGAATTTAGTTTTATTTAATCATAAATGTTTATTTATTAAACTTATATAGCTTTTTACGTGTTTTATTATAATATTTTAGTAGTTAAATTTTAACTTATTTTTTTAACTTACTATTAAGCTATACTTTAAGTTTTTAAACTATTTATATAAGCTATTAAATTTATTCTACTTATTATTATACTATTTAAGGTATTCTAAATGTTTATATATTTATAATAAATAACAGTTTAGCTACTTTTATAATTAATGTATTTAATAACTTAATTACGTTTTACTTTATATTAAGTATAAGTAGTTATTTTTATTACGTAATAAGAGCGTAACCTTATTTAATAAAAGTAAATAAAATAAAGTTTACTAAAAATAAAATTTAAAAACTTAGCTATTAGTTTTAGCTAATTACTTTAGTATAATAAGGCTTTAATTAAGTAAAAAAAAGAATAAGTTATAAGTAAAATTAAAATATTCTATTAATTTAGAATATAACATATATAAAATGTTAAGTAACTATAAAAAGTAAAATACTTTAAAAGAAAATACTTTTTTTTATAGTTCTAACTTTTAGTAGTTATAGCTAATTAACTTTTACTTAAACTTATTAAGTTAATTTACTTTAAATTCTTATAATTTAAGTAGTATAGTTTAAATTACGCTAAATTTATTAAATTATAATTCCTATAATTTATTACGTATTTACTTAACTTTTTTTCTTGTAAACTTTATATTAATCTAATTTTTAACACTTATTTTTAACGATTTTTAATTAGTGTTGTAAATTAGTAAAAAAGCCGTAACAGCAGCTAAATAAGCCCGAAAACTACTTAAAAAGAAACTAGATAGCGGAATTTAATTTCCTATAATTAACTATCCCTAATAAACCCCTTATATTTTATCTATAGAGTATGGGTGATAACAGTAGGTTATAATCTTATCTCTATAGCTATAAAAACTATAACTATAATATATTAAGAAGTAACTAATAAGTAAATAGGTAATATTAAGAAAAGAATAAATACTAGCCTAACTAAAACTAACAGAAAGCAATCGAAACTATTAAAAAAATTAAAAATAATTTTAATAAAGAAAAGGAAGAGAAGCTATACTGTGAAATTCTTACTAATATAAAAAAAACACTATAATATGTCTAAAACCTTTAGATATATTACTAAGCTATTTAAAATAAAAATAAGATATAGCTTAACTAGATTAAAGCTAGAATTAATAAAATTAGAAAAGAAATATATAAGAGAAACCGCCTAGAGATTTTTTAATTATAAAATAAGACTTAAATAGCTGTTACTGCTTAAGCGTTATATACAGTAAATATAGCTACTATATTATAAAAAACTATAATCTAAATCTATCTTAAGAATTCCTAGGAAAAGAACTTAGAAGAGATACTAAAAATAGCTAAAAAGATAATACTAGAAGTATTTACTATAAATACTTTAAAGAATAATAATATCAACATTCACATGCTGTCCTAGATAATAAAAGACTAAATTATAAATAAACTAAATATATTAAGACTTAAAATCCTTAAAAAAGACTATCTCTTAGAGATTTTAGGAGTTCCACTTAAGACAAAAATTAATAAGAAAAAAAACATAAATAACTTTAAGTTAATATATACTATATATAAAGCTACTAAATAGCTAGTACTAGATATAGCTATTATTTAAATCTAATAGCTACACGACTTTAAGGCGTAGGAGATATATTATAGAAATACTAAAAATAGCTAAGAAAAGCTAGAAAAGATCTGTAGAACTCTAATTATTAGAATACCCACATAAATAATCTAATAAAAGATTATAAAAAGTAAACTAGTTATTAACTCCCAGCTCTTTAAAGTAAGGCTATTTAATAATAATATAATTATTAAATAATGCTTTTAATGTAGCTAATAGGGCTATACTTAAAGTATATATATAAAAAAAAAATAGTACAAATATTACGTAGGCCTATATAATATAATAGAATATTCTTAAGAAAGAGTATTCTATATAAACTATAAAAAAGCCTATAAAATATAGTAATAAAAAAAGTGTAAGATATTCTAGAGCTATTTAGAAAAAATTTAAGTAAAAAAAATTGCCTTTTTTAAGCAAACACTTTATATCTATACTATAAAAGAAAAATAAATAAAATAACTAAACATTATACAGAGTAACTTTACTATTATAATAAGAAAAAAAGAAAAAGAAATTACCTTATTAGGTAACCTATATAAAGAACTATTACTAAAAAAAAAACTAGATAAATCTTTTTATATAGAAATTATAAGTAAAGATATTTTATAATTAAGACTTACGCTAAACGCAGGCGATATATACCTAATCTAAGTAAAAACAAATAATAATTCTAATATCAACATAAAAGACTATATACCTATTTTAAATAAGTAAACTTATTATTATCTAATATAACTATAGAAATATAAATTAAGGTGTATATTATTTCTTTTTTAATAGGGCAACATAAACAAAGCACTAAGTACTTATAATTTAAAAACTAGTATATAATAAATATACTAAATTAATATACTGCTTATGTGGATATGCTCTAGTATATAAAAAAAACCCTATAATAAAAGTATATTTTATAATTAGCTAAAACGTTAATACTGTGTATTAGAGACGTAAATAATATAGCCTATTTATTATAACACTTTAGCTTAGCCTAGAGAGGCTAGAAACTACTATTATTAATATCTATAACTTATATAAAAACTACTAATAGATTAGGATCTAGCTAGAAATAAATAAAGCTATTAAAAAAATAGAAAAAGAAGTTATACTTCTTAAAAACTTTAATATACACTATCTAATATAAGGAGAAAGTTATATCATAAGTAAAACATAAACAGAATACTTATTTTTTAAAATAGAAGTATAAGGTTTTTAACTCGCTATATTATAAGGTAAACTAATTTAGAAAAGGGGATAAAAAGAGAGCGTTATTAACTTCACATTTCTATTAAACACAATATATAAAAAAGTTAGCTTTTATAGAACAGAAAATAAATAGACTCTAATAAGAGACTATATACTAATATAAATTTAAATAAATGCTACTATTTATTTATAAAAGAAAAATAAACGCTACACACTTAAAAAACTAGATATAAAAGAATTTCTTTAAGATATTAAAATTCTTAAGTAGATAACAGCCCTAGAACCTCTAGAAGTTTTCTAGAAAGAAATTATATATACCCTTAAGTTTTACTATCTATACGTAAGACCTAGCTTATAAGTATGTAAAATATAATTACTAAAAGTAACTTAGTTTTTTATAGATATTAGATAAGTAAGGCGCTGGTACTATAACTATAGAAAAAACTATAATTATTAAAGCTATAAAATACTATTCAACTAGCTCTAAAAGAAGATCTAAAAAGTAAAAAAAAATAACTAAAGATAATTTATACAAGAATTTACAGCAGACCCTATAAAACTATATAATAAGAAATTATAGACTTTCTTAAAATAGAGTAAAAAAAGTACTAATATAATAAAAAATAATCTTTATTTTTTTAATTTTAGAAACTCTACTAGTAACTACCTCACTAAAGATAATACTATAAAAATAAAGATTTTAGCTAAAAAATTCTTCCTAAATATAAGTAAAGTAGATTTTAAAAATATTAATAATAAAATATAGCTAAAGCATACTTGAATTAACATTAACTTATATATATCTAAGAAGGTGATAAGTAATCTAATTATAGAACTTCTAAATAAAAAAGCTCTAGACTCTAATAATATACTAAATAAGATTCTAAAAATTATATTTCTATTAATAGCTTAGGAGCTTGCATAGGCGGTTTATAAGTATTTTAAAAATAAAATAATACTAACCTGTCTTAAAGAATTAATTATAATTACTTTATATAAAAAAAATAAGAAGGATTATTCTTTTCTAAAAAGCTACTAACTAATCACGCTAGAAAATACTCTAGTTAAGGTAATTAAAAAATAAGTAGTAAACTTAATAGTAGTAGCTACTAAGAAATATAAACTACTTTTATAAAACTAGATAAAAGTAAGAAAGAAGCGCTTAATACTTTTAGTAATTAATATACTTATTTTTAGTATTTAAACAGCGTGGAGAGCGCGCTTAGGCTGTGTTATCTTAATACTAAGTTTAGATTTAACTAAAGCCTTTAACAACATCTCTCACGAATATCTGCTATATATTCTAAAAAAAAAGAAACTACTAGAATAAATAGTTTATTTTATATAAAGCTTTTTAACTACTTAACAAACGCATATTACATTTCTTAAATATTAAAATAAGTAGATTCAAATATAAATAGGCATTTTATAGGGATTTCTATTTTTACTAATTCTATTCCTCTTCTTCATATTAGAGCTTCTAGAGGAGTTTTAGTGATTAAATAGTAATATACTAGTATTTAGCTTTATTAATAATATAAATTTTATTTTATAAGGAAACTCTGCTACTGAGAACTACTAATACCTAATAGCTATATATAATTAATATATAGTATAAGTAAAACACTACGGAGCTATATTTATACTAAAAAAATACTAACTTATATACTTTACTAGAAAAAGACGTTATAATAGCGTAGATTTAGTATTAACTATATAAATTACTAGCTATAAAACTACTCTCTAGAGCTTAAGTATATGTATACTTAGAGTCTAAGTAGACCTAAAACTCTAATAAAAAGAATATATCTATAAAGTAGTAGAGAAGGATATAGTAGTTTTTAAAGCTATATTATAAATTACTATATTAATATAGAGCTCGTTTATAAGATACTTACGCTTTTTATATATAATAATTATCCGCTTAATAATGCTCTACAATACCCAGATATAGGGAACTTATAATAATAGTAATTTAATATCAAAAAATCTCGTTCGGTCGCTTTAGAAGACTTAAAATCAATATCTTTATAAGATAATAAGAGTATATAAAAGAATACTAATAGTAGCTATTAAGAAAAAGATAGTAGTTTTATTAATTACACTTTATATAAATACTATAGCTCTCTAGAGGACCTTAGATACTAGCTAGAATTTAATAAAAAAAAAGATAATAAGTACTCTAAACGATATTTAGGTATTACTAGTAAGTTAATAATAGACCATAATATGACTACTAACTCTACTAGAAAAGCTTTAAAACTAAGTAAAAGAATATAAGAAAGAAGTCCTAGCCTATTTTATAAAAGAAAACTCTAGAAACTACTTCCACTAACAGGGACAGAAATATATAGGAGAATTATAAGTATATTATACTAGTAGCTATTAATACTACTAGTGTATAATCACCCTTATCTTAAAGTAGACAAACATAAAGTAGTAATACTAATAGTAAAGTATAGTAAAAGAATAGATAATATCTATCTAATATATTTTATAGAAAATATCTATAATTCCACTCTATAAAAAACTCTTAAAGATAGAAGTTACTACTCTGCTTTTATTATATACAGAAGTCCTTAGCCTTAACGCCTAGCTAGTAAAAATAGAGGTTCTAAATAAATTCCTATAATATAACTATACCTAGCTAGTATAGATTATATGCTATACTCTTTTTTACTATCTTAAACTAGAAAGAACTAAACTAATAGCATTATTCTTATTAAAATAACTAGAAAGAATACTAAGCTAGAGAGATAGTGCTTAAGTAGTAGTAAGATAATTTATAAAAACAAAATTACTTACTTAGTTCTAAGTAATAAAAGTAATTAATACTAAGAAAATAAACAACTTCCGCCTATTCTAGAGCATAGACAATTAGTAGAAGACAGAAAAAAAGAGTAAAAGAGAAAGAAGATAATAAAATTATTTATAAAACACAAGTATAATAGCTAAAATTATAAACTATATAAAAAATAAAAAAATAAAAAAGAAGTATTATAATAGTAGAGCATCAGCACCCCTCTAGTATAGTATATTAATAGATTTTCTTATTAGTAAGTTTTTTCTATAAAAGGAATTAGCCTATATGGACCCATTAGAGGGACTAAATCAGGCGGTAAATAAAATAATAATAATAATTAATATTATAAACTTTAGTAACTTTATAAATTTTTTTATTTTCAATAATCTTACTATACTTTCTTAATAAGTACTTTATATAATTTTTTTACTATATATTTATTATATATAAAGTTTAGTACTTTTTATCTAACTTATTAGTTTACTACTAAAGTTTTTAGTTTTCTATAACTATTTATACTTTGTTACATAGCTATGTTTTTATAATATTACGTTTTATAATAATTAGTTAAATTTATAGAAAAAGAAATTAATAATATATAACTAGTATTTTAAATATTTAAAGTAAACTTACTAAATATAGTAAAGTATTAATAAGTTTTTAATAAAAAAGTATAATTTCAACACATTTATAAACAAAAATCTAGTAATAAATATAAATAATATTTTAATAATTTTTTTTATTACTAGGGTTAAAAATATTAATATTTTTTATTACATAATAGCTACTTTAATTTATGTTTTTAATACTTATTTATATATATATAAGGCGTTAACTAAAAGTACTAGTTTATATAAAAAAGAATATAAAAGTAATAAATAAGTATTTTTTTAAAAATTATGAAAATAGCAACACACGTAAAAATAATAGTAATAATAATAGTAATAATAGTAATAATAATAATAATAATAATAATAATAATAATAATAATAATAATAATAATAATAATAATAATAATAATAATAATAATAATAATAGTAGTAAAGTTTTTGATATTAATAAAAAGCTTTTAAATTTAAATAAAATTATTAAAACTTTATTTTATAAGTATGTTATACTTACTTTTTTGTTACTATAAAAAGAAATTTATAATTTATAAAAACTGTAAATAAAACTATAAATAGTAATTACTATATAAACAAAAATCTTTTTATAGCTATTAATAAAAATGTAAAAAAATCTATTATTTTTATAAAGTTAATTATTTTTATTTTTATTTTAGTAATATACATAATTATTTTTAAAATTTTTAATAATACTTTTAATCTAAAATTTATGTTTATAAAATAAATATTTTTGCTTTAAATTAATTTAGCATAAAAAAGTATATACTTAAAATATAAAAAATATAAAAAATAAGTAAATATTTTAATAAGTAGTTTTTACTTTAAATAAAATTTAAAATCTAAATATTTTTTTTTTACTATTATACCTTTTTTAATTATGTTTATCAACTAAGTTTTATAACTAGTATAATAAAAATTCTTAATTTATATAATATTTAGTATAAATTTAGTAAAGTAGTTAATACTATTATATTTTAAACTTATAGTAAATTATAAGTTATAAAAATACTACAATTTTTTAAGTTTATATTAATAATTAAATTTAATATAATATATTAACTATTTTTTAAGTATTTTTTTATAAACACTTTTTTTAAATTTATAACTTGTGTAAGTTATAATATTAATTTATAGATTTTTATTTATTTTATTAATTTAAAAATTAATTAGTTTAAAATATACTAACTAATTATAAAGCTTTAAAAGTAATATAATAGTTTTTTTTTAAAAAAGTATACTAAATGTATAAAACTTTTAAAAAAGTAAAAATAGTTAAAAGTAAAATCTATAACTTATATAAATAAACTAACTTAAACTTAAAACATACTAAAAAAAATAAAATAAAATAAAGAAGTTACAAAAATTTGTAAGCTAAGTTTTTTAATATAATTAAAACTAAAAATATAAAAAAATACCTTAATTTATTTACTTTTAATTTAAATAAAATAAAGTAAAAACTAAAAGTAGTTAAATATAACTTAAAATAAAAACACGTTACTTAATTATTATATTAATATTTTATTTAATTTTATTCTATAAAAAAGACTTAAATACTAAATTAATATAATTAAAACTTTAATTAATTTTTACTACATTTTAAGTACCTTAGTTAAATATAAACTAGTTTAAAATTATAATTAAAATATTTTACTAATATTAGAATTTATATAATAATGTACTATTAAATTAAAACTAGCTTTTATAATAATTACAAATAAGTAGAATTTTTTTTATGTTTATAAAATAATATAATTTCAAAACTTTTATTAATTATAAAAAGTAAAAATATATATTAAAAAGTAGTATCTAAAGTAGTTTAAGCTAAATAACTTAATTTTCTATTTAAATAAATATTATAAGTAGATAAATATAGTTTTTCTTAGTTATTTATACTTTAAAAACTATGTATTTATAATATTTAAAGTTTTACTTTTACTATATTTTTTATAGTAATTATATTATATTTTAAATATTAAATATTAAAATATAAAACTTATTATTTATTATTTTAAGGTTTATTATTTATATGTTAAAGTTACTATAAAAAATATTTTAATAACATAATATAATTTTTTTACATTTTTATTAAACTTAAAGTATTATAATAATATATAAAAGTTTAAAAGTTTTTTTATTACTTAATATAATTTATATAATTTTTGATTTTATATATTTAATATTTTTTATTTATTAGAAAAAGTTAATAATAAATTTTTTAATAATAAAATAAGTATTTTATAAATTTCTATTTACTTACTATTTTTAATATTTTTAATTATATTATTAAGTCTTTTTTTGTAAAAAACTATATATTACAAATAAAAGTAAAATAAAAATAAAAATAAATAGTAGAAAAAAGTAGAAAAAAATGTATATAAACTTAAAAAATTTAAGTTGATATTAAAAAAAAGAAAGTAATTATATAATATAATGCACTAGTATTTTTTAAACTTAAAATTAAATAAAATATAACTATTATAAAAGTACTATGTATAAAAAGTTAAAAACTAAAAAAAAAGTATTAATTAATTACTATATATAGTACTATGTAATAATTTAAAATATTACATAAAACAATAAGCTATAAGTAAAAATATTTAAAGTAAAAACTTATATACTAGTATAAAGCCAATATATAAACACGTAGTATAAATAAAAGTTTATAAAAAAAGCTTTTATAAAAAAAATTTTAGTATATTATAAATACTTACTATAATAATACTTTTTTTTTAATTTAAACTTTTATAAATAGTATTTATATTTAGTTTTTAAATTTAAGTTAGTTTAAGTTTTAAAAGCAAATCTTTTTATAGTAGTTGTATTTTAAAAATTTATTTATAAGTTTTTATATTAAGTTATTTTAATTAGTTTATTTAACTAAATATTTATAACGTTTTTATTTATAGTTTAAATATAATTTCTTAATTTATTTAATATAGTATGTAATATTACTATTAATTTTAACAAGTTTTAGTAGTAAGTTTTATTAATTTAAAATATATTTAAATTTAGATATATCTAGCTAAAGTAAAGATATATAAAAAAAATTAAGTATATTTTCAAAAATTTAGATAATTTAAGTTAATATGTATTGAAAGACCTACTTAAAAATATAGTATTTTTTTAAGGCCTTTAAGTCTAGCTTTTTAAATAATTATTTAGTTCTATTATTTTATATATTAAACTAAACTATATTTTTTATTTAGTAGTTAAGTATAAGTAATTATTTTTAATTTACATACTTTTCTTAAAAGGTTTAGGCCTAAAATTATTTTAAACTAGTTATTAAATATTAGCTATTTTCTTTATTATATAGTTAGTTTCCAAAACTTATAATACTTTATAAAACTATTTTTAAGATTTTATAAAAAATTAAAAATTTATTTAAAAGTACTAGCTTGTATTAATTAAAAATAGTAAAACTTTTATGAATTTAAATATAGTATTATTAGCTTTAAACTATTCTAAATAAAGCTAGTTTACTTAGATATTTTATTAATAGTTTATATATATACAAAAACTAATTTATTATATTATTAGTTTTTTTTGTTTAGTTATTAGTAAATAGGTAATATATAAAAAATAGTTAAAATTTAATTTATAGTTATTTATAGAATATATTATAAAAAGTAAAAATAAATTAAGTTTTTTAATTTAATATAATTATTTTTAGAAAGCTATAGTTTATTTATATATACTAGCAAAAAAAATTAAACTATATTTATAATAATTATATTAGTATACAATATTAGGTGTTAATATTTTATAAAGTAGTTTACTATAATTATAATATTAATATAGTTTTTAAATTTTAGAAAATTAGTAATAAAGTTTATAAAAATGTTTATTTTTTTTTTAAAAAAAAATAGGTACAACCTTTAAAAAACTATAATACTTTTTATAAAAAATCTTAAGTTTTTAATAAGTATAGTTAAAAAAAAAATTAATTATTATATTATTTTAAATATTTAAAACTAATAGTATTTATATTATAAATTTTAAAAGTTTTTATATAACTAAAATAACTACAAAAAAATTTATATAATTTAAAATATTTTAATTTTAAGTTTATTATTATTTAAAATTGCTAATTAACTATAATAGTATAACTAGCTTTGCTAGATTTTATACTTACTTAAAAAAAGCTTTTTAAAGTATTAAATTCTATTTTATTTTAATAATAGAATTTTCTAAATAAACTTATTTATTTTAGTTAAGTTTAATTTAATAAGTTAGTTAATAGCTTAGCTATTTTATAATAATAATATATTATACATTTTTTTAAATTACTTAATACTTAAATTAAAAAAAATTAAGTTAAGATTTTATTTTTTAGAAATACTTGGTTTTTATTAGTTGTTAATATAATCTTCTTATAGAAAAGACCTCGCTAAGTAAGGCCCACCTAAGTTAATAATAAATACTAAGTTAATAATAAATATTTCTAAATTATTAAATTAACAATATTTCATGTGCTTGCAGTAGGTAATAATTAATTTAATTTATTATTTATTTATCTACTAATAGCTTTATATTATTTTCTATATTAAATTTATTTTTTATCTTACTGTCGCTGCTCTTAGAGCTCTTAAAGCTTAAGTCTTTATATATTCTATTACTAATATAAAGATCTCTAGCCTCTATTCTATTCTAATATCTCTTTATAAGTATAAGTTAGTTGTTTTGAAGCTAATAATTAATATTATACTCTTTTAGCTAGCCTAATTCAGCACGCTTAAAATATATCCTAGTATAGTTATAAATAATAGAATATAACTACTTCTACTAATTTAATATAATATTATGCTCTCTTAACTTTTTAGTCTTAAGTTACTTCTTTAGAGCCTAGATTTTATTAATTTAATGTTATTAAACTATTTTATAGCCTTAGCTTATATAGATTAGCTCTTTTTTAGAGATAATTTAGTACTTTTATTTTCTTTACTTCTCTCTAGCAATCTCAGCCGCCTGTATTTTAAAAAGTTTATATTAGTAGTTTTATATATTACTAGCTATTATAAAAGCTTTTTTAAAAGTTAAGTGAATATTTTTCATAATTAGTGACGGCAGTTACTCTATAATAGTGTTCTTAATTATAGTATATTAATATTTAAGTATTTAGATAGTAAGAGATATCTACCAGCCAGACTTATCAGGCACTAATATAATAAAAAAAGAAGTTTTAAAACGCTTACTTTTATAATATACCTTAAGAAAACATTATTAGGCCTAATTATATACTAAAGATATTCTAGTATAATCTTTATCTGAATACTTTTTAAAATCTAAAGATATAAAGGTAGGAGTAGGTAGAGCCTGTATAGATAATAGCTTATAACTTATTATTATTATATTCTCTTTTATCTTTTACTACTCTAGCTTATTTAATACTAGCTAAGAATTAAAAAAGTAAATACTAAATTTTCACCAGCCACTATAAATTATACCTAAACGAAACATTTCTTAATAAACTTAGGTTATAATTATAAAAAAATTAGCCTTTATAATATCCTTAGTACTTGTTTATAAAATAAAGTTAAGATATTTATTATAATACTACTTAAACAGCTGAAAACACCCTACATCTAAAGACTAAAGAAAATATATAGTATATAGTAATAAAGTAAACAATTAGATTTTATAGCTAGCAGCGTACTTAATAAATTATTAAGTAAAATAAGATTTATAGTTATCTATTAATAAAAGTCTTTATATCCCTTTAACTTAGTCTTTAGTTATCTTCTTAAAGTGTTTAATCTAATCTAGACTTATTTTATTATTATTATAGCTAGAATTGCTTATATTAATAAGATAATTACTAAAGAGATCTATTACCTAAGCTTCTAGAATTATTAAGGCCTTAATAATAAGTATAGAATTAATTACCTTTCTATAAGTAGAGATAGCCTTAATAAAAGAGACTTACTTATAATTATTTAATATAGGAATAAATACTTATCTCTTATACCTAGTAAACACGTACTGGTTTTTTGTAACGTTTATTTAATAGCTATATTTATCTATATTCTAGGTATCCTTAAGAATAATCTCTAGGCACTTATATATAGTCTTTAGCTTATTAAACTACTTTTAAATTACCTCTAGTTATTACGTAAGCTTTCTCTGAATCTTAAGAGACTTTAATTATACTAGATAATACTTTAGATAAGTTTTAAGCTAGTGCTGACTTTAGTTCTTATTATATTATAAAAGTTTACCTAACCCCTTATATGCTGCTTCTAGAATCTTATTATAATACTAAATAACTAAATCCTTATATATACTAAAGCTAATATTATTAATTATATTAAGAAACTACTTAAGAGCTAGCTCCTGGTCGTTAGTTAATAAAGATTTTAATTTAAAATATATTTTCTTATTATAGCCGCCTTTATAGGCATGGAGAAGTTACTAGTAAGAAAGATTATTTACTTTTATATAACTCCTAATACTTAGATTTAGTAGCATTTTAAGGTATTTAACTGCCTTATTAATATTAGTAACTAATTAATTATAGATAGGTAATTTACAAGATTTTTCAGCCATAACTACAGTATAATAGTAATAATAATATAATATAGAATTATATTTATTATTAACTTAGTGTTTATTATTAACTTAGGTGCGCCTTTTTTAGTAAGATCTCTTCTACAAGAAAATTATATTAACAACTAGTAAAAGCTAAGTATATAACTAAAAATCTAAAAAAACTAAATAAATTTTAAATAATGAAAATGCTTATTTTTATAGTATATAGTTATAATAAAAATATTTAAAAATATAAACTTTTAAAGTTACTACTTTTTTAATATTTTTAAGTAGTTTATAAATACTAAAGTTTTATAAGAAAATAGTAAAAATTATTTATAAAAATTTAAAATATCTAATTTAATTAAAACATAATAGTACTAAAAATAGTACTTTTATAACTTAAATAGACTTTTTAGTTTATAGTATTAAAAACTTATATAATACTTTTTTATAATATAAATAACTAGTTAAAAAGATTTTTTAATATATATAAAATACTATTAAATTAGAAGAAATTGTTATAAGTTGCTAACTTACTAATATAATATTATACTAGTAATAAGCTGTCTAATTAATTATATAACTATAATTAGTTCTCTTACTTCCGGATCAGAGAGCTGGTTAGACTTAGTAGAAGTTAATTAACTTAGTAAAAATTAGAAAGAAGTAATACAGTAAGTTAAGATTTAATAAAATAGTATTAAACTATTTCACTTAAGGTATAAATCTTAATTTTAGAGTAACTATAAAGAATTAAAACTAAATAATAGAGAGGGAGAGTTTTCTTAAATACTTAACTTTTTATAGCTATAAACTAATTAACTTTTATTTAAACTTATTAAGTGATAGCTGCTACTTATATATAATAATACTTTAATATCTTTACTTAATATTATTATATTATATATACCTAGATTTTATGTCTCTTAACTTTTATAGCTTTTTATTTTAGTCTAGTGTTTTTTTTCTTAGTTAGCTCCTTCTTAGCATAACTAAAGCTTATTATAAAAGAGTTAATTTTTCTAACTTTAATTTTATCTCTTTTAATTATTTTAAGATACTTAGTTTTTTAATTAACTTTACTAGTGTCCTTGCTCTATAATCTTATTTTATTATTTATAACAGAAATATACTAAGTAAATAATAAAAATAAAAATAAGCTTATAAATAAGTTTTAAGTTAATAATAATAATAATAATAATAATAATAATAGTATTATAACTAGTATATGCTTAAAATTTATATTTAAGTTAATAATTAAAATAGCTAAAGTTAACTACTTTAAAATAAAGTTAATAAAAATAGGTAAAGTTAATGTATTTCTATACACTAGTACTAAAATACTAAGCTAAAATAAGTAAATAATTATATAACTTAAGTGTTATAGTGCGGTCCTGTAGGGACTATTATTTTTAAATTTATTTAAATTAAGTACTATATAAAGCCTTTATATAGACCATGCAAGCTTTTTCTTTTTAGAATTTTATATATATTCTATTTATAACTCCTATATATAGCTTAGTAAGCTATGTTTTATAATCTATTCTATATTATATACTATTATTATAGTTACTAACCTTATCTATACTTTACTGCTTTTTAATATTAACTATACTTTAAATAAGCTACATATTATAAATAGTAATAGTAAATAATAAATTAATTTAAAGTTAAAGTTTTATTATGTATTTAAAATAGTAAATATAAGTATTTAAAAATAAGTATATTACTACATATTTTATAAGTATTAATGTTATAGTAAAATAATATATATTAAGTTTAAAATATATGTTAAGTTAGTATGTTTATATAAAATATAAGTATTTTTATAAAAACTTATATAGTAGTTAATAAAGTTTAAGTATTAAAATAAAAGTATTTTTATTTTAATTATTTCTTTAATTAATTACTATTACTAAGTAATTTTTAAGAAATATAAAAAATAAATAAAACGTAATTAATTAATAATTAAGTAAAACTATTTTTTATATAAATAACAAGTAGAATATACTAAAAATAGAATTTATAAACTTTATAATAATTAACAAAAGGTTAAAACAATTCCGTTGCTTAGTTATAATTATAATAAGCTTTTTACTACCTACTTAGTACTTATCTACTTAGTTACTTCTTTATATATATATTTATTATCTAGGTAGCCCTTAATTTATTATGGGGTCTCTACTATATAGATTAACTACATTTAGTAAAACGTGCCTTAATATACTAGTAGGTTCTACTCTAATAGCCAGAAAAAGAATACTAAATACTTAGAGGATAGCTTTAAAACTACTTGCTACTAACACTACAGGAGAGTCATAAGAAAGTCATAACCGGTAATAGATAGAATCAGAAAAGAACCACGTGTATGGGCTTGCAGGAGTTTAAGTCGGCATCGGAAGAAATGTGGTTATGTAATATAGTGTACTAGTGCCCTTTAGGCTTAGAGCCGGGCGGAATAAAACTCATCATCATCATCCGTGTAGATCATCTACTACGACTCCACTGTCTGCAAGCCGTCCTCTATCCCATCCTCATCCACGCCTACCTGGCTCGCCGATCAGCCTCCTGCCACTGCTTGCTCTCTTCTCGGAAACTTCGCCACAGCTGACGAGCGCTCCAACCCATGAAGGCGAACATGAATGCTCCGACGCCAAGATCAAGAGGTCACGATAGGGAAACGCGGAAGGCAAAGCAATGTAGAAATGATGCTGCCTGTGGTGAAGGGTGTGCGCACGCTGCATGGTCGCCATCCCCAACTCGCGAGCATGGAGAGTGGGTCCTCACGAGCATTCGCAGGCTAGTATCGCCAGAATCGCGTACTGTTTATGGAGCGGCTGACACATTTTCAGGTGGCAGCAAAAGAAAATGAAGCTTTTAGTCGAGTATGCTCATATGACATTACGGAACGCGCGATACTAAATGATTATAGTTGTAAGGGTCTAGACCGGGAGGTAGCCGCCTTAAACGAGCAGATCAACGCTATGACCCAAATGAGGGATTCTTTGACCCACAAGAGGGAGACACTGCAATCCCAGGCGGAGCGCATGCAATATATGTAAGCGCTCTTACCCAATTATCCTCTTCTTACTCATTTGAATAGCAAAATCGACCCGGAATCCGACAAATATGGACGACTCAGTTGCCTTAAGCTCTGCTCGGAGCTCCCCAGCCGCCTCCCGCCCGAGCTCAAAGATATGATTTACGATCTTCTTATTGGAAAAGACGAAGTAGAGTGGGTCACGGATCCTCACTACGAACCTCCATCTGAGGATCTTTTTGAAGAGATGACACGCATCTCGTCGTACTTTGAGCCTCGGCTTGGGAAACAGGCACATCATGGCTGTAGCCGCTTGCCGTACGGCCACTGGTGGCACACAGAGTATGTTGGAGATGCATTCGGCAAAGAGTTGGCCGAGCACTATTATCGCACCAGATTATTCAAGTTCCCTTGTGGAGAACTGGGTCTCCTTCCGCGCTTCTTGACCACAGACGTTTGGGGGAAAGGTGTCACGCCTGGAGACCACGTGCAGCGTCTTCTGCTCAAAATTGACAAAAGCAGTATGGAGGATGCCGATTCGAAACAGAGCTTGGCGCAGCGTATTGAGCAGGTACAGCTCGTGGGCAACAAGAAGGCCGAGATCCTCTTCGAGATCGAGTGTCCTGAAATACTGCGCACCGACTTCGGCTTTCTCGTCAACGTTCTGGACCTCATAGCGCCGGTGATTTACCGTCTGCGAGATGCCGGATATAGTCTGTTGAAGTTTACGTATCATCGCAACTGGAGCGCACAGTACGATATCACGGGTCTCTTTGATGTATCGGCGGAAGAGTGGCAAGATAGGATGGAAAACAAATGGAAGAAGGTAAGCCATTCGCTCGCCAAAAGCCAGATACACCGTTGACGAAGTCACAAGGGCCTTCGGGAAAATGAGCGTGATGGTGGTGAAGAATACCAGTAGTCTGGTCTATCTGTAACCCATACTTGGGCATTGTAGAGGGAGCTCTGCCCGCTCTGCCCTGTAGAGTATAGGAGAGTTGGGTAGAGCTACCCACTCTACCAACTCCTGATTGGTCAATTAGATCTTATCATTTGATAAGATTGTAAGGTTGTGGATGCTTATCGGAGACTCAAAAACTATGGGAAAATCGAAGGCAGTTAAACACATGAGAAAGGAGTTGTAAATCTCCTGGATATACCCCTGTACAGCTGAAATACAAACTGAAATATGTGCTGAATTATCCAACAAGCCATCAGAAGTCGTCGTGAGTGGAGGGCTGAATATTCAGCTGATATTGTTTCAGCTGAAGGAACCTCAGGTCTTGGCATCCTGCTCAAAATATATTGTTTTATACTCAATCCTTATTACATAGATCTCTAATTATGTCTTTCTCACAGGATTCATTATCCCTTACCGTCCCTACAACGCCCTCCATGCCGAACCTCTCCTTGCCGGCGCCCAGTGTTACTTCCAATGCTCCTCGGAGTATTGCCTCGATTCCGGCCGAGAACCCTTCAATATGGACCTTCTTTCGATATGCTAGAGGTTCGGAGCAGTGTGCCAAACGGTAGATAGTACGGATTGCTCCCAACGGCCTACGGTCTGCCAAGCCTGAACCGTACCGTAGTATGATTGGAAGGCAAACCGTACCGTAGCTAAGTGGTGCTACGGTACGTGTGACAAGCTAGAGCCTGTAGAGACTCCACGGCTATGCCATAGTGAGATGTGGAGGCCAAGAATCGCGACTAACGCACGGACTACCTGGAAGCTTCTAGAGAAGCTTCTGGAGTATAAACACGCTACGGAAGAGTCATCTTCTATTTCTTCTTCAGCTTCTTCGATAATTTCAGGCAGACAGCTAGTTGAATAGACTCCTGTTGCAGCCCGTAAATATAGAGAGGGAAAAGGACGTAGATAGTGACAGTAAAGACAACCTATTGGCGAATAGTACAGTTTAGGAAGACACAAGGCTTTGTATAAGCAGTAGGATCTAGATGTATAATATACAGCCGAGGGTTCAACACCATAAAGTCATCCAACTCTCCTAATTAGTAAATTGTACTGAAACAATGAAACTGTTTCATGTGAAACTGAAACCCACCCCAGTTTCAGTTTCAGAGCGTGGCTATCCATCACCGCCTAGCAGTACTCTTAGGGTGCAAATATCTGGTTATCTACGCAGGCGGCGGCGTAGATATAGCCCATAGAGGGTGGGCAGTGGACATACTACTGGTACCTTTGTAGTGGGGAACTGATTCATAGTACACAGAGTAAATGCGTTTAATCGACCTAAAGACTTTAGTGGAGTCGTCGACGCAAGTCTTAGGTGTAATTGCTGCAGGAAGGGAAAGATACCTCCTGCTTTTGAGAGAACCCCGTACGTGAACACTACAGGAAGACAGGTGGAGCAAGTGTAACCGAGTAGCAGCATTCCTTGCTGTAACCGAGCAATGGTAGATTGTTTTCATTTGGCACTTGTTTTCATTCCATTGTCATCAGGAGATTGCAAATCCTCCCTTGTCAACGGCAGGAGGTTAGGAATCCTCATTCCAGCTCACCTCGCTCATTATTTAAGTAGGATAACCATCCATAGTTTTCAATTCATGAGGTTGCTACATCTTTTCCCTGCGTCCGGTCAGAGTAAGAGCATCGTACTTGAAGCCACATACTATAATAACTCAATCTAGTAGTCAGTGAATAACCGCATCACAATAGGTCATATCACTATATTAACAACTTCTTTATGCATCAATTGGCCTTGTTCAAACTAAACACCCTGTCTTTTAAACTAAACAGACAAAATAGCTACCATTGCGTTGTGAAATAGTCAATCTAAATCATTGCACTACTGACAATGTCCTTCAAGGTTTTACAGCACTCAAGTCAATCTCGCAGTCGAAGGATATGACGGTTCCATAACTAGTGGAGAACTCAGGTGAGATAGCGGAACTTAGGATGCATATCCCCCAACTGGGTCACATCAAGTTGCTCATGATCCTCCACTGGTCCGAACTCGCGGTCTCTCTTGCGGTTCTCGTACTGTAGCTTAAAGTGCAAGCCTAAAGACAGAAGAGTAACCAAAAAGGTCAAGGCACAACCGGTTGCGCAACCTTTAACATAGTATGGGCTAAGGGTGTTAGCAGGTCCATATGAGAGCGAGGAAAAGAAGCACTTACGCGTCTGTCTTAGGATACAGAGTGCTGCTTAAAAATGAGCTGCATTGACCAAGAATGGCGATAATCGCAAGACCAATACCACGCTTTGTCTCGCCGCCCTGGTTATTAAGCAGCCATGTGATATTAAGCGTGAGGGTTGGGAATATGCCCATCATGGCGAACTATATTCCGAGATACTGAATACTATTCTTCGTACTGTCCTTGATTGTGGCTAGTAGGAGATAGCCGATGCCTTCCATTGCTGAATAGTAGGCAATAATATATCTTTGGTGGCCGAATTTGTCAGAGAAGAAGGCCGCAGCGATACACAGGCAGAATCCAGCCGCATACGGAGGAGCAGTGAGGCCCTGCGCATTGATGCTGCTGTATCCGAGGGCCTGAACGATAGTCGGGAGGAAATTTGCAAGACCGGCAAACGAATAGTTGCAGCAGAAGCGGATAAGAGCATGTACGTAAGGTTGATAGTCACCCAGTCCGACTGTGACTTGTTTCCAGTTAAGTCTCGCCTTGGCTGTAGTGTCCTTTGTAGCCAGTCGCGCAACCACTGTTTCTTTCTCCTCTTGGTTCAGGAACCTAGCTGCCCGAGGAGAGTCTGCAAGGAAAAAGTAGACGAATGGCGCGACGATAATCGTTGGCGCACCCTCTAGAGTGCACAATTAGCACTAAAACATTTCATAAAGACTGGAGCTGTGCAAAAAACTCACCAATAAGCAAGATAAGTCTCCATGGCTCAACAGATGCCTTGATTTGGGAAATCCAGTAAGCAAGGGAGGCTGCAAAGCAGTTCGCAAGGGGGGACATTCTGACTAGAATAGACACTCGGAGTCCTAGTTCTCGCCGTTGGTAGAAGAGTGACAAGTAGTAAGGAGCACCCGCGCCAAAGGCTGCTTCGAGAATGCCTAATGCAGCTCGGCAGGCGCAAAGGCCGGCCATTTTCGTGACAGTCCCAGTACACGTAGCCACGACCCCCCAGCTGGTAAGTGTCAGCTTGTGAGCGGTTTCGTGAAATGAGGTAAAGTATTTACAGGACGCAGAGAACGGAAATATAAATATGTGCCGGTAGCAGCTTCCACAGCAATGTTGTCCACTCGAAAAGTGTGTAGCAGATATAGAACGAGTTTAAAACCCATGCCCACTGTTGGAAGATTTAGCATTACCCAAAAGCTTGCTATGGTCGAATATGCCTTGTACCTGAGAGTCACTGAGACCCAGGTCATCTTGAGCACCGGCTGTTTTGGCATTGCCGATGTTTCCACGATCAATGTAGGACAAGACGTAGAGCACGCACACGAGTAGAAGCATATGTCGATCAATCTATGACAAAAACGTGAGCATATATTTCAGCCAGGTAAAAGTGATAGGGGAAGCTGGCCACCTTTCCCCTGATGTGCGCCTGCTGTTTCTCGGAGACTACGACCGTAGTGTCTCCAGGCTCGTCCGTTCCTACCGTCTCGGTGTGTTGTACGGTCATCTTGATGACATCGATATCTGTCATGTTGCCTGAATATAGGTTATGGGGCGTCGTTGAATGAGTCGTGCGTTGTTGATGGCGAGCAATGTGAGAAGATCAGAGAACGCGACTTTTTATAATGCCTTCGAAAGGGGGCTTGACAGGAGATTGGCACGCTGAAACCAGTAATCCCCATATTCTACCCCACACGATACCAGACTCGCTAACAAGCAATCAATCAATCCAAATCGCCTTCCACTTGATTGATTGCTCGTTGTCGCCCTCGTCAATTGATTGATTAATTGTTTAGCCAGATCCCACGAAGATTGATTGATAATTGATTGCTTGATTGCTGGAGCTTACTAATACATATATTTTGCTGCCCTACGCAGCAGAGTAGCCTTCATCGCCTGAATCTTCATCCCATATGTAGTTGTCGATGTGTGCAGCTGCCATAGGGTCTTCGGTGATGGCTCCTTCTGGCGTAGTGGTCAATTTGGCTGCGAATTTGTCAGTAAATAGACCACGTACGCATATAATCACATACCTGCTTGCTGCCCCCAGGGCTTCTTCATCCACACCTTACTACATATGATAGCAGCTATTAACTGGGGCTTCATCTGCATTCTTCTCACCTCCAAAAGATCGCCAAGCTCACTAAACATACGCTCGCAATCAGCGCTCGATGCAGGGATTGTAAGAATATCAAGGGCCATCTTTGATAGGCGCGGAAACTTTGAAGCCTGGCTTAACCAGTACTGAATTAGATCCGTAGCGTACGGGTGTTGCGCATCAACAGGCTTCAATTTCACCCACCTCTTATACTCATCATCTTTGTCGTTGCCCTGCTCTACCTTATCTTTTGGAGTAGTGTATTTGGTAATAATCTCTAAGATCTCGTCGTCGACTCGCGCGCGCTTCTTTGGGGGTGAAGGGCATTAATTAACTCCGTCGTCGCGATAAGGAGCCCACAAGGCTTCAAATGCCCTATCAAGCTTCCGTAGCCACTTAGGCCTATCCTCCCACGCGTTCTTGCAGTACAGTCTGTACGAAGGATGGAGAAGAACGGCTGCGTAGTAGGCTGGCGAATCGTCAAGCTTCTCATAATACTTATGTAACTTACTCCACCCTAGGTTAATATTAATCTTATAGTGGTCCTCTGGTGAGTAAGGCTCATTATAATCTACTTCACCAAGTCAATCTTTCTCAGCTTTATATAATTATAAGAGGGAGTTAAAGGTAGGTATAACCTTCTAGATCATACTAAATTGGCCAGATTTATCTCTTCCTTAAAGCCGACCCGTCGCATCCTCAAGAGGCTTGAGAAATTTGATGTATTAATTAATAACCTGCTAATCATGAGATGTAAGCTTACTATTCTTTAACCAGCAAGACGCATCTAGCTCTTTAGCATTCCTCTACTTAGTACGTCAAGCTGCCACCTCCATGCAATGTTAATTAATATAAAAGTTAATATAGGCGTTAAGGGCGTCTTGTATTTCAACTCTATAGCAGAAAGACTTAACATAAGAGTTCCAGCAAGTCTTAACAGGCTTTTCGATCGATTTCGGTTTAGTATCAGGGTGTAGAGTCTTTTAAAACTCTTTAATCTTTACGTACTACTGTAGAGTCTTAATGTAGCTAATAATATTAAAAAAGGTACCTAAAGGACCCTTCTTGCGCCAGTCCTTTAAGAGCTTCTCCTCTTCAGGTATCTACATCACCCCATTTTCAAAAGAGTCTTTATTAACACTAAATATTATTACCTGATCTGTAAGATTAATCGAATGTGGTGCGCAGCAGAGTTAATAAGGTTTAGTAAAAAAGTTATATATTATCACAAGTTACTATACAGCAGTGTCGTTATTAGGGGCGTTATTAAGTATAAAGTAGCCAATCTATTCCGCACGAAGCTTAAAGGTCTTAAACGTCTGCTGTATAATCTCAGCGATCTTCTTACCTAAGTAAGCGCCAGAAAGTTAAGGAAGCACAACTAGGTACTCATTAATATAGCCACCTTGTAAGAGATGATGTATAAAGATTCCTGTAAACACTTTTTTACCCCCCCGCGTTGTCTAATTATTAAAGGTTATATATATAAGTGATAGCGAATCGGCAAGGTTCTAGCGTATGATAGGTACTAAGGCTTCATATTAGAGAAGGACGAATCATGTCACTGATTAGTGATTTACCCAGAGAGAAGATTCAGCAAGAGGGTTGATAGAAGCTATCAACTCGCAGAAGGCAGGAGACTTGAATTCGGTAAGTGGGTGATTATTCGCGAGCAGCCAGTGTACAGCGCGCGTACAGAAGGCCTGTACGTCAATCCCCCTGCGCTGTAGATGTTAAACTAACGATTGTTAGCCGTCGCGCTGCTAAGGGGCTATCTTGCCCTGCTTATTAAAGCCGTGGCCAGCTTTCATCTGCATGAGATGTGCAGCAGCCGAAGAAGTTAACGACGTAGTGTTATACCTGCCTGGGCGCCCCTGATCAATTAGCTTCTTCTAGTGACAGAACCTGCAGATAAAGAAGAATTGATCAGGGTTCTTTCGACTCTGACAGCGATATCCATGGCGGTATATCCAGCTCGGGGTCCTCAGCAGCGAGCGCGCGCATTTTTGTAGGTCTGGCAGCCGTTTCCAGTCAATCCCATCGTAATTGAGGCCATCTGGCTCATCTTTATCTTGTGCTGAGGTGTCATCGGTGTTGGGCTCGGTGGGTGCGACGGCTTGTGCGGAGGGAGCTGTAGAGGCTGTAGGAGACCTCGACAGCTGTCGAAGACCTAATTCAAAGGCTTTAGTACACTCACCCGACATATTTTGGAGCAACTCCGAGATAAATTGGGTAGGTGGTTGATGGGATATTAATTTTGAAGTAATCGGCTAACCATGAAGTCGGCCAGGTGCAGAAGAAGGAGCAGGGAAGCGAGAGAGCGAGCTAGCCTAGTTGGGTAATTAGATGTTACCCATCAACTTGCGCCCAGAAAAACATCACTAGCTTGCTCCTACATACATCTGAATAGCCTCACCCTACAATCTATCAATCAATACAATCAATCAATCAATCGAGACTCTCCTTAATTGATTGATTGATTGCTAACATAAGCAATCAAGCAATCAATTCTTGGCAGTTCGACTGATTGTTAGCGAGTCTGCACGATACCCCCGGCTCTAACCCTTTTTTGTAGACTCGCGACTCATGCATTGTGAGAACTGCATGACAAATCTCAGATGCGGGCGTTCTTCGCGCGATCGGGATTTTCGGAAAATTCGCGCACTCGGACGGTAAAATGGACTGCTGAGAGTAACTTCTAGCATCCTCGACTTGAGCCAAGCTACTATATTGTAAGCCGGCCAGTCAATCAGTCAGTTAGGGTCTCGGACTGACTGACTGATACCAAATTCTGACAGCTTCAAGACTGACCGAAAAGACTGCAGTCCAACTGCGCTATTTGTCACGTGCTGTCTCCCACGTATCTAAGAGAGGTCTGTGCCATGTCCACAATTCATCTCTGCACAGGCTGCAGTAACTGCACTCCTCTCCGTCCATCGGCCCGTAGCCCTTCGGCAATCAGCCCGCCAGCCCGACCAACTACGACAAGCCTGAAGTCGGTCAAGGCACAACGAACGATATTCCCCAACTAGTAAACTATGCCGTAATTTGACCATATTTGCAATAAGATCAATGCGTTATCTAAGGAACATACTACAGGCTGAGCGCTGATTCAGATGATTGATAGTGTCACCCCGAATTTGGCAGTCGCTGAGTTATGCAACCCGATTTCATAAGCTTCACACCTAATCCAAAAGCACAAATATAGGCTCAAAAGGACACACTTCGTTGGAATGAGTCTCAATGACGTACGCAGAGTGGGGGCTGAGAGCCGCTTCTCCTTTAATACGAAGTGACCTATGTCTGTGTGAATCTATCGGCCAGATCCCAGTACTCTTGGAAGCCCACAGTCGAACAGACATCCTCAAACGACATGATGGTGTTTGGTGGTTTGCTCTTGTCCAGCAAGCCCTGAAGCGCAGCTCTCATGGCCTTGATACCTGCCGCCAGCAGCGTCAGAGGATAAGCCACACTGCAGTAGCCCATGGCGGCGAGTTCGGTGTAGGACAAGGCAGGAGTCTTTCCGCCTTCAATGATGTTGATGAACGACGGGATATGAGGGCCCATCTTGTCTCGATTGTCTCGTCTCCTCAACTGACGTAATTGCCTCAATGGCCACAGCATCAGCTCCTTCAGCGAAAAATGCTTTTGCTCGCCGGGTTGCTTCTTCGTATGAGATGATATGAGCATCCGTTCGAGCTAAGATGAATATATCGACGCCCTCATTGCGAGCGGTTACAGCAGCGCGAATTCTGGAAACTGCGTCATCAAAGCTGACGACCCCCTTGTCTTTAGTGTGCCTACAGCCTATACATAATCACGAATATAAGTTAGTGCTGGAGGAGAAAACCAATTCAGACAGGATGGGGCTCATACGCTTGGGGCTAACTTGGTCTTCAATCATGATTCCTGCAGCGCCAGCCTTTGCATAGCCCTGAACGGTTCGCCTAACGTTGACTTCGTTGCCGTATCCCGTGTCTCCATCCACCATGACAGGGACGTCTACGACTCTGCAGACTTCGAGGGTACGATGCACCATATCTGTGAAGCCAAGGTATCCGGCATCGGCCAGACCATGAGAGGCGCTCACGGCGTAGCCACCAAGGAAGACCATGTCGAATCCGGCCTCCTGGACAAGACGCGCGGTTAAGCCGTCCCAAGCGATGGGATGCTGAACTATCTTGGCTGGATCAATGTGGGCTTCGACAAGCATTTTTCGAAGCCGCGTGGCAGTTTCGTTGCGTTGTGCCCCTCGTTCGAGAGGGTACTGATATTGGGTGCCATTGCTGTCGCCATTCTTCGCCAATTCCACGGAAGGCATGCTGCGCCGGGTTTATTGGGTTTTGAGGAAAATTCTCGGACAGCGAGTTTGAAAGTGAAGACTGGAGGAAGGAACAAATGTGATTTTAGATGCTCAATGCGACATGTCTAACGTTACGGTTTCGCTGGGGGATATTCGGAAATTTCGGCATCCATCAAATCTTAATTTTGGTATCGGCCTTTTCGGTAGTTTTAAGCACTGCCTTACGGCGACCAACCTTGCTCCTTTTTTCCCTCAGTTATCCCACCTGTATCGCGAGAATGCGCATAGATAGGTGTCGGACATGAGCTGTCATCAACTCGTCGGAAACCCAGCGCCACCTTTAGCTGTGAAGCGTACCGAAACAAACGTACTAGCGAGTTGTGATATAAGCGGGCTTCCATTCCCAGCCTTTGTGTCAAGTCCTTCGCCAAATCAACTCCTTTCTCAAGCGCATCAGTCCAGGTGAAAATGCCTACCGCCACAGAGACACAGATCCCCCTCTCACTCTACCTGTGGAAACGGTACGACGGTTCTCCAACAATTTACTCACTTTATTTTACTCTATGGAACAACGACTAATTCTTTGATAACACTTCAGTATCCGGCAATTGGGTGCCAGGAGTGTTATGGGTGTCCCGGGTGACATGAATCTTGAGCTCCTTGACTACATTGACCAAGTAGAGGAGCTGTCCTGGGGTAAATGCGTCCTTGGCAGGCTGTGGACCTACGTGCTAACTGGGGGTCATAGTGGGGAATGCGAACGAATTGAATTCTGCATATGCTGCTGATGGGTATGCGAGGGTCAAGGGATGTCCTGGTGTTAGTAGGTTCCCCAGCAGTATCGGACGTTCGCGAGGGTGACGATACGAATAACCACTACCAATTTAGTCGTAACGACGATGGGGGTTGGAGAACTAAGCGCACTGAATGGCGTGGCCGGCGCGTATACTGAGCAGGTCAAGCTTATTCATGTCGTTTGGACGACTGCGACCCATGTGCAGGCAAAGCGGCTCATGATACACCATAATCTCGGGCCGGACCCAGACCATAAGGTTAGAATTTGATATAGGCGAGCTGGAATTCTGCTGAAAACTAGGATAGGTATTCGAGAAAATATCGACTCATGTACGATGTGCTTATGCATGGCTCGAAGACAAAGCCACAGCTGCAGCCGAAGTCGACGTGGGTAAGCCTCCACAGAGTCTAGGTGTATAGGGCTAATGTCTACGACAGCGAGTGATCAGGGAGTGCATGTTGTGGTCACTTCCAGTCTATCTATTTGTTCCAATGGATTACGTTCACGTTCTCATCGAAGCCTCACCTCTGCGGATACCCATTGACCTCCAGCGCGTCCAACCGTACGTACTACGTTACGTGTAAGCCCTTGCCATCTACGCTACGGGTTATATGAGGGCTACGTACTTACTGAAGCCGCCAAAAAAAGCTAATTACGTCCCGTAGGCGTAGTACGTTAAAGAAGGTGAATTACGGAACGTAAAGCACCTCACCGTCGCCCTCAGGAGCCTCCTCGAGAGCCTTTGAGTTCGAATCTAGTATGCAGAAGCGCTTTTCCTCCTTCTTTTTGATGTGCTCTTGAAGCTTAAGTAGCTCGCTTTTTATTACTCCTCGTCGGAGCCAGTTCTTTTGGAGTTGAAGAGCCTTAATAGTCTTCCCCGACAGGTAATTGCGATCGATAGTAATCGTACGTTTGGCAGAGCTAAAGGCGCGCTCACACTCGCAGGAGGTGCAGGGGATTGATAGGAAATCAAGGGCCATCTTAAAGACTATGGGATACTTCTTCTGGCCATATTTGACCTACCAGGCCAGCGGATTGTCAAGTAGGGCCTGATAGACGTCGCTCGGATTATTAAGATCTTCCAGTAAGCTGTCAAAGTACTCGTTAAGCTGTGTTGTACGTTTTTGTTATTTATAAGACTTTAAACCTATAAGGAGCATATGATTGACGCTCATCGTCTTAGCCTATCATGAGTTGTAATTATTGCTTCCTGGGAGCTTCTTATGTATTGGTGGAGGGAGGGTCTACTCCTCCTGTTCGCGCTTGATATCTAGATAAGATTTGAAGACTTTTCATATAGAAGCTTCAGCTTTCTTGTGCCAACAGTCATGTTGGCTCTAGTGGTCCTTAAACCAGGTAAGGCGAAGCTAGAGGTGGAGGATTGTGGCGATACAGTAAAAAGATGGCTCTAGGTTAATTATAATCTTTTTCTAATAGGTGATAAGCTTCTTGAGGCTAGACTTAACGCTATTTTTAAGTAAGTAGTTATTAGAGGCGGCGGCAAGCTCGTCGCGCTTATCTTTAAGTGATTTATAAAGTTGTTACAAGTTTACAATCGTCTGCTAAAGGGAGCTAAAGCTAGAGATACTAGCAGAGCCTTTAAGCCTCCTACATATCTCATAGAACTCCTGTAAAAAGTCTACAATTATTTCCATCTCATTCTACTTATTTTCTGTAAGGCTATTAAGCAAAGGATCATAATTGCGCGCAGGACTATAGTCTTGGCTATTATTATTGTCAGAGTCATTGTTAAGGGCTATAGAGTCGCGACAGCGTTAGATGAAGCGCTGGATAGATTCTTTAAGCTCTTTACAGCAGAGGAGCATAAGATAGACTAAATGCCATCTAAACATATTATCCTATCGTAAATTGAGCGTCCTAAAGCTCCATAGTGGGTTGCCGTTGCTGAGTTCTTTCTAGATAGTAAGGAAAAGCTCATGACGCTTGTGCGACGTGTATATAGCATTTATAAAGTTATAGAGCTTTCCAATAACACTGCGCCTCTAAAAAGGCTTGAATTGCTCCCTAGAAGAAGCTTTAGCTAGTTCTTCTTTAAATTTGCTTACTTTATCGCTATAGATAGTTGCTTTAACTACTAGATTAATAATATAGCCTGCGCAGCGAATGCGGTGTTGAATGCTAAAGCTAATATCAGAATTCCTGTCAAAACAGCGTGTAAATTTTGAGTCGTTACTTAACACTTTATCACCTACAAAATAGTGGAATTTTCGCTTAATATTGAAGTCGTGAATAACTTGAAGAATAATCCGTACTTAATGCTGCTTTGTATAGTCCCTAAAAAGGTTGTGAAAAGCAATAAGTAAGTTTTGTTATCAAAGTTAAGCATCTAAAATTATCAGATACTAAAGTAAAACTATTGTCGATTTCTATATTAGGAAGCTTAAATGAGGCTTGGCACGTACTGATAAAGTGCATGATAACTTTGAGAAATGATAGGTAGTTACCTGACGTCCACACGTCTACACTGAGGCTTATTTTACTTTGAGTAGCTTATAGAAGCGTTGAAATCTCCTCTTTTTGCTCTGCTAGGCTCTTGTTTATATATAATGAGATAGTAGTAGGCGATAACAGGATAGCGCGTAAAAGATTAGTCTGGTTCCATGTTAGCAGTTCTTAAGTAGCAGATGAACACGTAGATCTAAAAGATAGGTCTTTAACAATAACCCAGTTGATAAACGCGCTCTGTAAAGCTTCTTCTTGCTAAGATGTATGAGAAGCTCCTATAGCTCTAAATCCAGCAACGTTTGCAGCTTCAAAGGGGTTGGTAGGGCGCGTATTGTCGAGGTTTGATATCAAGCCAGTATCCGGGTTTACCTTGTGGACTTTCTGTAGATGGCTAATAATATGAGCAGTGCCGTTGACAGTCTTACAATTAGCTACCTGCCGATTTAAATGGTAAGCTTTATAGAGCCAAAGCTTTGTATATTTGCTGTTGTCCTCTGAGTACTGTAGTTCGACACCGTACCTCCAAAATGAGCCAACTTTCTTGCCACCTTTTAGCTGACTTTTATGTCGGACGCGATAGCCCATCCTACCCGCTACTAGGCGCTTGTTGCCGCGATAAATATGGTTCCAATCGACGTCAAATTTGACTCCGACAACTTGTCGGCCATCGCTTGGATACTCATGAGATGAGAAGGACTGTGGGGTGCTTTCGCGTGATGAAGTCGGTGAGGGAGATCTGAGGGCGACGGTGGCTTTTTCGAGCCTCCTTGATGCAGCTGCGTGATAGGGACGATAGGCAGAGGTAGCTTGGGAGTCCTGTGATCGTAAGAATCGCTCCATTAGATGGCAAAAGTTGACAATACATAGGTGTTAAGTCTCTGAGAGATTTGACGTCCAGAGCGCCCATCGCCACTTAGCGATCTAAGCGTCAACAAGGCTGTTGCAACACCAAAAAACGCGTCCAAATCGAGCACTACTACCCCCTAAAACAGTCTCCGTAATGCCGTAATTATGTACAAAACTATATACAATTACGGCTACGTTACGGCTCACAATCTGGCTACTTACTTACGCCATGCTGACAGCTCTACGCCGTAAACTACGACCCGTAGTACGTACGGTTGGACGCGCTGTTGACCTCAAACCGCTAATTGATCTCGAGAATGAGGCAGAGGCGCTCAATCGAACTATTCAGGCGATTAAAACTGCCAAGAATCCCATCTTGTTAGTTGACTGTCTCACAGATCGACATGCTGCCACAGAGGAGGCCAGAAAACTGGCTGATCTTCTCGGGTTTCCCATTTTCTCCACGTCCATGGGTAAGACGATAATCGACGAGACTCACCCGAAATACGGTGGCGTGTATAATGGTGAGGTCTCCTACCTTGGAGTCAAGCGTGCGGTGGAAGAAAGCGACTGTATCCTTAATATTGGACCTCTTCTAGCTGATAGCAACACGGGTGGACACACAAGAGAGATCCGCCTTGACCAAGTCATCCTAGTGGAGCCTAGGAGCTGCACGGTAAGTTGAAGAGATCTTGGCCAGATCACAGGCGAGGAGACTGACCCCAATAGATTCTTGGAACCACGTACGCTCACGTGTATCTAAAACCATGTACGTCACTCCAAACCCTCGATCTGTTATCCTATCAGTTTTCTCATTAGCCACAGTCCTTCAGAAACTTTTAGTCGCGTTGCAGGAAATTACGCTTCCATCGATTCCGTTGCCGACGCTGCCAAGTCAACCGGTGCCAGCTGACACCGACTCAAAGAAGATTGTCCAGTCCTGGATTTGGAAACGACTCGGTGAACTTACACGGCCCGGCGATATTCTAATTGCAGAGTCTGGCACGGCTCAGTTCGGATTCCCGGACGCAACGTTTCAAGCAGGTGTCAAATATATCACGCAGGTGTATTATGGTAGCATTGGTTACTCCGTTGGATGCTGTCTTGGTGCCGCGATTGCTCAAGGAGAATTGCAAGCCGAGACGGGACTCAAAAATGGGCGAACGATACTCGTCGTTGGAGACGGCAGCTTACAGCTGACCGTACAGGAGATTGGGACTATGATACGACTGGGATTGAGCCCCTTACTGTATGTGTATTCTGGCCAGATATTTTTATCGACATCACTAATCAGTAATCAGCATTGTCATCAATAATAAGGGATATACAATCGAGCGTGCCATCCATGGCCCTCAGGCTGGATACAACGATATATCGTCTTGGCGCCACCAGGCTCTGCTTAACTTCTTTGGCGCTAGGTCTCCCGAAGAGTCAAGTCGGGAGGTTCACACAAAGGAAGAGATGGACAGGGTGTTTTCGCTCAAAGAGTATCAGTATCCCAGAGACATACAGTTGCTTGAGGTGCATATGGATGTCATGGATATCCCTTGGCGCTTACGGAATCAGATTACTATTGTTAACGCGCGAGCTAAGAAGAGGAAGGCTGCCTTAGAGGGTTCGGCTAATGGCGTCAGAGGCATGTAGAGATTATACATCGCTAGGCTAATATGGTGGACGTATAGTCTTGTAGAGGCTTGCAAACCGTATATACTTCATGGTTATAGAAGAAAATTTTTAAATTTTTTTTTAATCTTAGCGAACAAAAAGGCCGACCTTGCTGTGCTGTAGCATTGAAGACTTATGTGCTTGCTAACATTTAACTAAAGCTGCTCTAGTGAAGAGTTGTAAAGCGCTAGGTTTGGGTACCCTTAGCACCACGACAAGCTTGCGTATTTAGATTATACAGCCCAACTCTATTTCAGCCTCTATGATAATTACGAGACTTCTAATGCCTATTTCCCGCTACCTTAATTTTCTATTGAATAATATTGCTACTAACTATATTATAAATTATATTCTCATTAGTATCCTATACTATGGAGCTTCAAGGCTATACGTAAGGCTGCGACCTTATACGTAATATCTGATTTTTACTGTAATGTTTTACTCTCCGAAACACACTACCTTGTACTCCCCGATTACATCATATGAAATACATTAGCCCCGAGGAGTGATTGAAGAAAAGTATCGTTATCTAATTGGGCAATTGAATACTCCCACCCTGCAGTTAAGACATCTAACCCGGGCCACTGGCTGCTTTCTGCATACACGGGAGAAGATAGCCCGTGGGGAAACCCATTACTCGAGAGCGGAAGGACACTACGAAAATCCACCTGTGACTGGCTTCTGGGAAATTAGCGAATTAGCCTCTAAGAGAAGTGGAGAGTGGAAATTTACGTTTGGTCGCTTAAGGAGGTATTTTCCCTTTGAGAAACCCCGCTGCCGTTATTTAGTTCGTTGGGCACAAGGGAAAGGGGTTGACGATACTCTCTCGGGCCAATAGTAAGAGGAGATAGGGACGATGTATCAGGTGATTTCGGTTGTTGAATATCCTTCATTAAGCCTCGAAGTAGTATAGAGTAACGGAATGCCGGATGTGCGGCATCTATGCTGCAGCATTCCAGAGTAGCAATTATATCCTTCAAGGTCGCAGTTAAGAGCTCCTGATATGGTATACTAGGTATACCTGTTCTCAAGGCCTAAATATGTTATTAGGAAACAATCAGAATTCGGTCACGAGATGAGTATTATTACCTGAATGAGAAAACAGCAGCAAAGACGATCTTCATGTAGTATCTCGAACTAGCGTATCGTAGCGTGTTCTTCACTGTCGGTGAGTGGAAATTCAGCATCAAACGAAGAAGTGCCTCTGCTGCATCAATAGCTTGCTCTATGTAGTAGGCGAGCGAAGTCGGTGGGAATTCCCAATCATTGACTTGCGGAACCATGAAACTTCGGCCAGAAAGAGTTGCCGTATCATTTCCACCTTGTGCAAGCTTGAGATAAGCGCCGAGGCTCATGGAGAATTCGTACAGCCGAAGATACTCGAAGTCGGCCCGCAACATGAGCTTCGAGAAATCAGACATGCCAGGGGCGCTAGCTAAAGGATGTCAGCTGGGGTGGAAAAAGGGAATATGACAGGGAACCGCCTTTACTTTCATATAAACCGGCATACCGTGTTTTCCAGTTTTGATTCCTTATGTCGAAATGTTGCATCAAGGTTAGAAGACGAGGGCTCGGGCCTGGGTTCTCGGCTTTGGGTTCGACAATTCCATCTCTGGTCAGTGGGTGGAGGACCTCCTAGGTATGAGCGAGAAGTTTCATCAGTTCAACGAAAGCATCATGAAACTGATCAGAAGTCCCAAGACTGAGGTTTGCGCCGATCCTAGATTCCCTTTCCGACCTCAGAAGCCTGGAATTGCGCTCATGGAAAGCCTGAGAAACTTGTATGAGCTCTACATCGTCGAAACTCATGAGGGATGGGCGACCTAGGCGACGGGCAAGCGACTGGGACATGATGAGACAACTGAACAAGGTAACTAAGTATCGGTTCGAAGTCTTTAAAACAGGGCATATCCTGCGACTAGGGGGCAGAGAGCGTAGGAGAAGGAATGCGTTGCCCACATACGACCTAAACGGGTGTAATGTCAGCAGGTGGATATCGACAGTATCGTATGTACTGCAGCACACACCAGGAAACCTGGTCTGTCCGGAAAGCAGGCTGCAAGATCAATTCGCTGACGAACTGACTGGATGACGCCGATCGCCCATCTCGGTTGTGAGCCCGTACGTCGCTATTTTCAATGGACGCGTGAATAGATTTGGGGAGCCATTCGGCCAGCATTAAGAGTGTCTCGACGGCGGAAAGGAGGGATTTGGGCCTCATCCCTTCCAAGAGTACCTTGGACAGCTGGCGCCTAGTCCAGTGCCAACATCCGTTGTGAACCTCGCGACTTCTCTCGTACCCACCAATGGCAGGTGTAGGGAGGTGGTAGTATCGACTGGAAACCGTGATGAGACATCCGAGTAGGATTTCATCCTCCTCGAACAGCAAGCGTATTGCTTGCGGGTCGGGATCTGCGCTGGTAACGCAGGTATAGTACGTGTCCGGTATAAAGGGAAAAAACGGGTAGAGATTTTTAAAGAAGGAGATATATGCCAAGGCTTCGTGAGGCATGATAACACTCTCCGCAAGAAGGCGACAGCGGAAAGTCGATATCCTATCTTGGATATCTGGATTATCCCACGGCGAGCTTGGAGATTCGATTTGTGAGTCCAGATCTTCAATCAAACCCTGCATTTGACTGTTACTTCTATTCTCGGGCAGGCCCGCATTGGACGGATAGGAGGCAGAGTGCTCCCCAGCTGATTCAGAGGGGTTTCTCGGTAACTCCATATCATCACCATGTCTCGCCGCCGCATCCGATAAGAATAAAAGCGCATCTGCGGAGCTTCGGACATTGAAATGCTCGTGGCTTTCCTGATATCATACAAGTCATCACGGGGTGGAGGAAAAAAGAGTGTGGTGATACGAACGAGATTCTCCGAAGTTGGAGATGTTTCTGACGCAACGAGCCGAGCTCGCTTCTCTTGGGCTTTCCTAGTACGGCTGCTTATATCATAGGAACGCTTTTTGGCCTCGAAAACACAGCGTCGGCCGTCTCTTGATCATGAGTTAGCGATGACTGAAAGGAAACAAAGCACAAGAGGCCCCTTACTTTAGGCACTGAACACATCTCGCGCCAGCTGCCCTACCCTGCACAATGCATCGGACCTTGCGAGCCCGGCATGCAGCACATGCCCTGTAGGAACGGGTGCCAAGGCTAGCATCCGGGTTTTTCGGATCGGACTCCCCTGCACTTGCGGCGTCGTCGAGCAAGTGAGGCAAAGACATGATAATCCAGGATGGAGAAGGAAGCGGGAACTTCGGGATATTCAAAGCGGGTTTTATACGCCTAGTGGACTGCGGGCTTGGCGGGCGTGTTGCCGCAAGCTTAGCGTGTGCGGGAGAATGCGGCGGGACCCCCCCTTTCCAAGCCATACGTGTCGGACAATCGGGAAGTTTGAAAACTATCCCAGATTATTTCCGACTATAGTCACAGTTATATATTTGCTTACGGGATGTGGAATTAAATGCACAATACGGGGCCGCATGTCACCTTGCTACTAACAAACGGTCATTCATTTCATTATCGTCCACTATGGCTCCTAGTACCTTTGCAATGCAGTTACTAGACGTGCTCGAGACTACCCGGCGGGTGCATTTAAGCGGTAAGGAGTCAGATTCAGCCCCTACAATGTCGATAATTATATTCAAGAAGTCTGAATTGACACTAAGTTGTAGTATTCGATCTGAGTCAGCCGCCGCTACAGGTTCTATCTACTCTGGCAGAGTGGATGCAGCACGATGGTTATAAGAGAGAAGCGAGTGCCCTAATGCAGGTCCTAGCTATCGCGACCGCGTCCCCGGACTATGGTGGCATGGGCTTGTCTCGGGAAGATGTTTCGACGGTTAATCAGAGTGAACTACTCTTGCTGGCCTCTGCGTGTGAGTGTGATACCGCGTTCCCTCATTCCAATCCTGGCTTGCGAAGTCAATCCCAAAGTCCGACACAGACATTAATGCAAAATTTTTGGCTTAGGGCTTGAGTCGCTCAATTCGGCCGATCGATCAAGCAAGCTTCTTGTACCCCTTGACATCAGACCGCCTAATCGCCCACCCATGAATGTTACGGAGAAGATCTTTGCCCTACACGATGTATCGCGAAAAGGCTGGGTTCGCCCTGGAGAAACCATATTGGTTTCCGTGGACTGGATTCTAGCCAGCGAGGCCAGTTGGCACGTAAGTCGCCCAATTTGACCCCCATCCTGCGAACCTTACTGGGTCTAGACACCGAGATCGTTTAATTAAATGTGTCCTATTGCGACTAACGGTAGGGGCTCAACCCCAATTCGTCAAATAGAACATGCTCAAAGTCTATAATAAAATGGGTGATCCTGGCATCTTCCGTAATGATCGGTTCTGGCTGGCTGGTGACCACGTTGTGGATCCTCGCTTGAAGGATACACCGCTAGTGCGAGAGCTGGTTGACGAAATGGATATGGCACGCAAGAGATTCAAGATGACGCAGTATCAGGGCAGTAACTACACAATCATGCACACCGAGTTCCACCGTGAGCGAGCGCAGCCTAGCCAGTTCGTCATCGGTTCTGACTCGCATACGTGTAGCGCTGGCGCTGATGGATGTCTAGCCATTGGTTTAGGTGCCACAGAGGTAACGACGGCCCTGGTAACTGGCGAAATCTGGTTTAAGGTGCCCGAGGTTGTTGAGATTAATCTTGTCTCCAAGCCTGGGCGCGGTATCGGCGGCAAAGATATCATTCTACATATCCTAAAGGAGCTCAAGCGCAATACCGTCGCCAGCGACCGCATAGTTGAGTACAACGGCCCTGGCTGTAGATGGTTAGGTGCAGATGCGAGGTTCGCCATCGCGAACATGACAACGGTACGTGAGATAGACCTCCTAAAAGCTCCCCTATTCGTCTTAATCTTGGCCATGGAGTCCTGAACTACGCCAATCAGTTTTCTTGAAAGCTTTATTCTTACTTGATTCTAGGAGTTCGGCGGAATTACGGGTATCTTCGTTCCCGATGGTGTAACCGATCAGTTCATCAAGTCCCGGAAGGCTGCGCGTCATAAGTCAGATTCTTTCTTCTTCCGGCCAGACCCAGATTGCTCGTATGCAATCTCACACACGATTGACCTCTCACACGTTGAGCCATTCGTTGCACGTTATCCAAGCCCAGACGATGTGGTACCCGTGTCTGAGGTCGCTGGGACCAAGTTGGACGGCGTATTCATCGGCGCATGCACAGCAGCGGAAGAGGACCTAGTGCTGGGTGCTCTAGTGCTTCGAGCTGGCCTTGACATGGGCTGGAGACCTGTTGTTCATGGACAACGGCGCGTCGTTTCAGGGAGCCGTCCAATCGCCGATTTCCTCCGCCGAACTGGCCTCACCGAGATTTACGAGAGTGCCGGCTTCACGATTGGCGTCCCTGATGCAGCTATTGCGTGGGTATGGGTGCTGATATGGCAGCACCTGGTGAAGTCTGGCTGAGCAGCCAGAACCGAAATTTTGAGAATCGCATGGGTAGGGGTAAGTAGTGATCTCTGCTTCACTTATTTTCAGACGTTCTGCAGACACTGTTGACTTTATAAGTCCCCGACAAATTTATGAAAGCTAATATGATGTTCCAGGCGCTATTGGTCATTTATCGTCCGCTGCTACTGTTGCTGCGTCGTCGTTCGGCATGGTGATTACATCGCCCCAGGAACTGGTGAACAACATTCCGGACCACCTTTGGAGCCAGGTTAAAGGCAAAGGATCACTCAGCCGCGACATTTTTCCTGAGCCGCGTTGGGTGGAACCGCCTTTCGAGGATGTTGACGGGTCAGGAAGCACAAGCAAGATGACCACAGAGGGACTACTCACCGCAAACGTCAATGAGGGATCAACCGATGAGATATCTGATACGACTATTAAGAGCAAGGTCTACCGGCTCGGCGACTTTGTCGATACTGATGCGGTGAGCTTGCGTTCTCTCCTGCTAACCATCATAGACTAGACATTACTAACCATAAATAACGAAGCTTGCCCCTGCGCAATACGCCCTTACTTCTAAGAATAACGAGGAGTTGGGCCAGCATTGTCTCGAGTTTACAAACCACGAGTTCCGAGAGCTTGTTAAGGCAGGACACACCGTTATCGTTGCCGGAAAGGCGTTTGGATGTGGATCCAGTCGACAGGAAGCTGTGCAGGCGCTGCTAGGTTCGTACCACCTTTTATAGATCCGGTCCCATATCCCTTTGTCCTCATGTCTTGACTCAAATGCTATAAGATAGTAGCACGCTAAGCTAACAGTACCGATAGGGATCGGGGTTGATTGTGTCATTGCTGAATCTTTCGCATTCATCTATAGTCGTAACCAGCCGTCCCTGGGGCTTCACCGTGAGCGACCCGCGGTTTTATGAGAAAGCACAAACCGGTGAGCCAATTGAGATCAATCTCACGCGTAACTATTTGATCATTGGCGGCGAGCGGTTCCAGTTTGAATTATCCGAGATAGAAAAGGCTCTGACTAAACGTGGAGGTATAATCAAGGCCTTTAACCAATATGGGAGGCGCATCTATGACGTTCTAACCGGAGGCAGGGGTGTCCGTACCAAAAAGCTGAAGCAGGTAGAGCCGGTAGATAATATGGCATGGTGAGGGGCAAGGAGATAGTATTTCAGTAAGCAGATAGTGATAGAAAGGTGTACACTTTTATTTCTATAAAGCCTACTATACCAATGATTGCATATAAATTTACCAAAGTAGTTAGAGAGCCGCTAGCACTTGGTGGTTGGGTTAAGCCTAGAACACACTGGAGAACTGCAGGGTTCTACTTTTATTGTAGCTACTTTATGAGGCCCTAGGTTTGAAGATCACCTTCACACCAGAGTTGGAAATCGATCGTATCGATCAAAGCTGGTCCTCGTTATCCCTATCTAGAGCGATCTTGCCTACTAATTGAAGAACTTGCCTCCAACTGTCCCTTCAAGGAGACCAAGAGGCAGAGGCGGCTGACAAATGCCAGCTTTACTCCAGGAACGAAGGCACTGAGCCATGGCCACAATATGGCGTCGTAGGCGAGATCTGAGTGGTGTTATCACCCTCCCACAACTACTAAAATCTCTCTCCGTTTCTGCTGAAGACGATACGATAGTAAGAAAGTCAACAGCCATATAAGACAGCCGAGGAAACTGTACAACGCCAACGTCCCTCCACCAAGTAATTGGGTCAGCTTTGTATGCGATATTGTCAACCGGCGGCTCTGATAGATATTGATCAAGGCCGTCCTGTGCTTGCAAGGCGGTTGACTGCTTTGATCGTCTATGTTGACGCCCTTGAGGCCAGTGATCGGAATGGTCTGGTCTGGTCTGGTCTGGACCCCCATACCAGACCAGACCGGTCCGACCAACAAGACCGCGAAGAATGAGGCTGAAGTAGTGGAAGGAAGAGAGGAAATATATTTTACTACTAGCTCTCAATCCAATCGTTGTCATTCTCACTATACTCGCTATCACTGTTATCCTCAACCTGAGGCTTTCCGTACCAGGCCCGGAGAGACTCACAAGCCTCTATATCTGCCTTCAGCCTACCACGGCGATCAACTATAGTAAGCTTTGCGCTACTAGAAAGGCGTTCGCACTCGTCTGACATAGGTGAGATCGCAAACAGATCCAGAGCGAAGCGAGCGAGATCTCTTTGGGAGTCATAACGGGATAGCTAGTACGTAATGGCGTCATCGCAACCTGCCTCTTCGTCATGGAGCCGGTCGGTAGAAATATATTATTCATACAAATCAGTTGTGGAGACCGGAACATCTATTCGAATACGCTTATATTCCCGCTGGCGATCATATGCTGGGTCAGGATCTCTCTCCTTCCTGGCCGGTGGTGGTAGCATCTCAACAGGGTACCTTCCCTTATACTCTGTCTTGTTGGCAAAACCGCGATAGGCAACCTTGCTACCTTGTGCAACCGAGCAGCATCGTCGCTGATCCCCCTTTGTCGATCTTTTTCCCCCTGTCGATCCTTATACAGCTTACAAATCACTCTCGGAAGCTTATCATCCATTATTTATGTACGATAGCCCTCCTTAGTTATTCATCAATTCAATTCAATATACATCGAAGACAATATTTATGAGTACTTCCAGCTGCGAAGACATGACCTCCTCCATCAGGTTATGAGCCCGGGCTTGCAAAGCTCATATATCACTCGTTTTCTCACGACCTGATCCAAATTGTTGAGAGTCGTTGCGTGGCATCATTCCTGCCGCTCTCGGTCACTATATCTGAGTAACTTGAAGCGCAAGGTATTAATCTCGCACCTGAGTCAGTACACCCAAACGGGGAGCACGAAGGATGCTATCCTTGAGTGGAATACGTGGTCCATGTGTTTTGATACGTTGCAGCTGACCAGATGATTAGTGGAAAGAGAGACGAATCGTCTGCACAAATTCAATCGATCGCAGTCACCATTGCCCGCTTAACTACGATTGCTACCCGGCAGCTCTGGATCGAGATAGAAGGGTGATTTTCCGATACATCGAATGCAGTCAAGGCTGAGGTGACAGGCTTCTTCCGATGGGGCGGGAGAGAACAGGTCTTTGCTCGTATTCATCAGGATTCATTACCAGAAAGTTCCAGATGCATAAGTAGATAGCTCGCTGAAGATGTCATTCCATTCCATTCCTTCGTACATGTCATACAAATATTTACCACTGTACAGATCTTGGCCTCCCAGGTATTTGGGGCCATTCGTATCGAGTTGAAATGTCCCAAGTCAGACTTTGCTATACCTGTAACGGCACATGGCGGTGCAAGTCGCCCGCTCAGCTTCCAATGAGCTCCCCATTCATCTCTTCAAAAGTAGCGCGTGGTCCATGCAGAGCCTCAACATACAATGCCCTTGGTAGTTCGAATGTACCGCTGACCAAGAACCAGTTCCCAACTGCCACCACCATGGCGATGACTGCGCAAACCGACGCCCAGTTCATAGTCTCGGCAGCTACAGGAAGATAGAGTGGGAAGCATACAAAGATGGCGATGATAATCTGCCAGCACAGCGCAACGATGTCCATCGCGAGCCCAAAGCCGCCGAGATTGAAATACCGGCGCTCCGGAAGGCGGTGACGCTGGGAAATGATGAGGGCGAGAGGCAAGCCGTAAGAGAGCGCAGTGCACACGCCACCGGCGCCGTAGATACCATTCAAAACGGTGGAAGCACCAAGAGTGAGGGTTGTGATAATCGTGGCGACGCCGGAGAACAGGATGACGGCGTTGGTTGGAACTTGATACCTCGGATCGACATATGACAGCCATTTCCGGAACGGAAGGCCTCCAGACTCTGAGAATGACCACACAATCCGGCTCCCGGCGAAGACCATGGAATTCTGACCGTTCGTGAAAGAGATGACGTTGATCCAGCACGTGGCAATGATATAGGCTTTATTATTCCAGGCATCCCAGAGAATCTGGAGGATTGGTTGGCCCCCAAGTAGCTCAAGGATATTCTCCGGATGTGTAGTGCAGAAAATCAGAGCAATGACCATAATCAAGCCCGCAAAAGCCGACAAGGCGGCGGATCCGACCATAACTCGCGGAATATCGATGTGTGGGCGAGGAACTTCTTCAGCCATGTGAGCCGGAGTGTCGAGCATACAAACCGAGAGTAAGCCTGGGAGGAATCCGAGAAAGAAGACCAGACCGTTCGAGGGCCGACCTGTTTCGTTGACCACGTCAATGAATGCAGTTCGTGTCGAGGCTTTTGGGTTTGTCTTGACGAGCAAAGAAACAAAAAGAAAGATGACCATGCAGTTCAAGAAGACGATCATGAATTTCATGATGTATGGATAGAATTTCGCGAGGACGGTATTCGTAAGGATTGCAATGATTCCAAAGAGGATCGACAACAGGTAGGCTTGGTATGGCTCTTCCGAGAAGCTCTCCGAAACGACCCTGGCGAAAGCCAGCACGAAATTGGAAGTGAGCAGTAACGTTCCGGAGCAGCCGAATACCCAACTCAGCGTCGTCATGATACCGTTGAAGTAAGTCATGAAAGGGGCATATTTTGGAGGCGCTAGAGTGCAGGTCCAGAACATTTGGCCTTTGAGCACTCTTTGTCAGCCATTTGGTCCAAAATGAGCTTTCTTGCACTGGCTTCTAAATACCTGATGTGTGGGGAAAGACCGAGGCGAGCTCCGCCAAAGTGCTTGCCGTAATGAGTTGCATGACAACGACCACAAGGAAGCACCAGAAGAAATAAGGACTTCCACCGATTCCGACATTGAAGGCCATGTAGCCACTGAGAACCAAGGGAGAGCAGGTCAGGGAGAAGTTGAACCCAAGTGTGCTCCATAGATTGAATCGGTTGGTGTCGAGCTCAGCTACCTTGAGCTGCATCCCCTCCTGTTTGCTGATGACTTGTGTGATCTCTGGTTCGTCACTCATCTTGATAGGAGTCTTCGAGAAACCGCTGGTGGACGTCATGTTGCAAACTTGGACTTCTGCTGCGACGAGCAGGAAATTGTTGCTAAGAAGAAAATTGAAACACGATTTGGGAGTGGAAGTGCTTTGTAGTGCAGAGCCCTGCTCATAGATATGCTACAAGAGACGTGGGAGAGAAGTCTTCCTTAACTAATGAAAGGGTATCGCTATCGCAAGTCGAAAGGCGAGTGTGGGACCAAGCGTGGAAACGCGGGGCTTAGATTGAGTTGACACACTTCTACGGCCCTATCAGCTCGGGAATATCAATGGTGGAATAGTAGGAGGGCCTAGACAGATGATCAGGACGTAGGCCTGATGTTCGTAGGCTTCCCCTCACATGTTGTGGTAGATAATCCCGCACCTTCAATTCCAACGATCTGACCCCGCACAAAGGCATGTTGCTGGGCCATCAGCCGCTTATCATGTGGTTAAGCGCAGCCGAAGCTAAATTGGTTCCTGATATTCAGAGTCAGCTCCAGACACTCGCAGCGAAGCAGAACGAAACGATGGCAGGCTCAAAAAGGAACGCTCTTCCGTCGAGCCCCTGCCGATGACACGTATGCACACGCACCCTGGCTGGTGTGAAGTTTCATGCAGCCACGATCATGGCGAAAGTTAGGCCACAATACGACAGTCCGGCCATTAGTATGTCATTCCATGTTCAATGGTTGCCGAGTGCGAAGATAGAGAAAGGCGACTGAGAATTGCAGAGGACGGATAGTGGAAAGTAACAGAGTGTCAAGGCGACTCCCACCGTATCGCTAGCGCAGTCAATGGTACGTGCTTCATAGATGGATGAAATTTGATGTCGAAGGTTGAGCGATGCTCGGCATGATTTTCCTCTCTGGGGTACCGGATCTGGATTAGGGGTGAATGTACAGATCTAAGCGCCTGCCAAGTCTTGACCCACTTTGATAAACCTATTTCAGCGCCTCGGGCCATTAACATAAACGACGTTCAACCACCCCCACCCGCACCTCCGCCACACACGTACCCTGAAGATGTGGACTGTCTTTCTACCTTCATGCGTGGGTGTTGACTGCTATCAAAGCGCTTTTCCACGTCTCTTGTGTGTCGGCTAGTGGGCACTCCTGCTTTCGCACCACCCTGCACCTTCAAGGCTTGTCCAGAACATGAATAGATCCAGCGGATCGATCTCGTCGACACGAGCGGCGGGCTTCGCTCCTAAGCTCCGCCCGCGCCAGTCGCGCAGTAAGACCGGCTGCCTATGTTGTCGCCTTCGTCGGAAGAAATGCGACGAGCAGAAACCGGTTTGCCAGGGATGCCAGACCCATCGACTTCTCTGTTCCTGGCCCAGGCGGTCGACAAAGGACAAATCCGCGAATGAGTTTGCCTGGAGGATGAGACTGGAGTCTGAAGAAAACGTGCCACTCGAACTTGGGTGTGAAGTCCTGCAAAACCCATCGGCGCCTCTCGCTCCGTTCAACCCAAACCTCTGTGAGGATGAGCGGACCGGCTCACCTCCCGAATGCCGACAGCCTCCGGCACCGCTCCGGCACAGTCTCTCCACCACCCCAAAAGTGGACAGCATATTTCGTGATGCTTTGTCTCTCGCCTTGCTACACAACTTCGTTAAGGAGACGAGCTCGGTAATGATTTGCAACGCTCCGGAGGATAACCCATGGTTGAAGTGTATCCTACCTATGGCCTTTGACGATCCCGTCATTATGCATGCCGTTCTTGCCATCAGCGGCGCCCATTTCGAGCACCAAGCGCGGAAGCCTATCTCGAACTCCTCAGCCTCATACCGACACTATTCCATTGTCTTGCGAGAAACAAAGTATGCATTGACGGAATGGATGGCGGAGTCCAAAGAGAACAACTTACGACTTTTCCTTCTTACGATACTTCTTTGCAATTACGAGGTAGGCATTCTATTGCTTTGCGATGACTGCTCTTCGACCAACTCCTCCACAGTCTGTTTGCGGAAACCTGAATGGTGCAATGCTCTATCATGTCCGCGCCAGTAGGCACTTTGCTCGTATCTTAATGGACCAGCCACTTGCAATCGGCGAGCAAGAGCTCGCAGAGTTCCTATTCGAATCATGCTTCTGGTTTGCTCTTCTGAGCAACCTGAGGTATTCCCCTCCAAGGAACGACGTGTCTCAGAATACCAACCTGCTCACCTTATCCTCGGCCAAAATGGCGAAATATAAAGGCTTTGGGCCGATGTTTGGCAACACTTATGAATTGTTTGCAATGATTCCTTCCGTATCCCACATCGCCCTTGCTCGCCAAAGAATGCTTTCCCAGGAAGTGGCGGAAAGAGACGAAGAAGCGGCGAAGGAGGTCTTTGATATGTACACGAGCCTTCTAAGCGAGTTAACCAACTGGCGGCCCATCGTCGCAGAAGCTCACGCAACTAAAAACACGGAGGCCAGCATTCAGGCAGCGATATGCCGAAACACATTGGTGGTGTTTCTTCATGCCGCCTTTTGGTATGGCTTTCAAAGTCAAGCGGAGCTCCTGCAGAAGGTTGATCCCTTTGTCAACGAGACATTCGAACTTGTTGAACATCTCAGAAAGAAGGGCGCTAGCACTGGAGCTGGGGTGTTTTGGCTGTTCATTGTAACGAGTACTTACATTCGGGACAAGCCAAGGCAGAATGCTGTCTTGAGACAGGTGAAGGAGGTGCCTGTGAGGCTTCCCCTACTGGATCGGGCTGAGGATACGTTAAATTGGGTCTGGTGTAACGGCAATGATGATTCTTATGGCCTTCCCGCCCTTGAAAATTTTATCAAGGCGCACAAGACAGGCCTTTGTGTAGGATAAGATAACAGGCATTTTTAGCCTTTTGAAAGCCAGTATTCCGGTGACTGTCTAACACACAGATGACAACTTTTTAAGAGCGATTAGACCCTTTCAATCCTGGAGCTTGTTCGACAATCTCCGCCGTCGTTACACAGTTCGCTGACGACCTCAGCGGCACGCGAGCCAGCAAGAAGCGCCCCATCAATGAAACCCTTTGACCGAGCCGCAGTTTCTGTTCCTGCAAAGTGGATATTGTCAAATGGCTGGGCGATGGACTTGCCAGCGTTTGTGGACAAGACGCCAGGACCCATGATAGGAATTGGAGCACCGGGACAGTACTCTTTCTTTGTCCATTCCAACTCGTGAATGGCAATGGGATCCGGAATGTTCTTGAACACCGTTGAAAGAGCCCCATTGAACTGGTCGATCACAGCCTTTCTCCGAGCCCCTTCAGGGAGCCAAGACCACTTGCGACCCGCTTCACCCACGCAGAAACAGGTGATGACCCACAGGTCATCCTCCGGGAATGAGGTATCGCGAGTAAAGACGATCGGTCCGTTGCCGAAGCTAGTAAGCGTGCCAGAGAATAGAGTGCGACCTTCCAGCCACCAAGGCTTCCGGTAGACAAGGGCGAGCTTGGAATAATAACCAAGGAAAGTGGACTCCGCAAGGTCCTTCTTTGCAGGAGGTAGAGCCGGTGAAAATTGGATCTTCGAGTAAACTTGTGTCGGAATGGTGACGATGACCTTTTTACAAAAGATCACTCTGTCAAGGCCTGCTTCGACACGGACTTGGCTTGGCCCCTGTTGAACTATTTTCTTAACAGGCATAGACAGTTCAATGCTTCCATCCAGAAGTTCCTTTGAGAGGCAAACAGCAAACTGCTGGGTTCCTATTACGCGTGATGTTAGCCTCTGTCACATCAAAATGTCATTGTTTTCGTACCTCCACGAACTCTGAGGTACTGTCCTCCGTTCTTACGATCAGATATCATATTCCAGAAGCCGTAGTTTGCAGCAATATACGAGACGTAGAAGAGGAGGCTGATCTCCTCAGGTTCGATCCCAATCTTACTTTCGAGGAGCATTCGAATCATCGGATAGACTGACGGCGAAGGGTGACTATTACGAGCCCATTCAGCCACTGTGATCGAATCTAGCTCCCGTGCCCGTGGCGAAGCAGCTGGATTTTGGATATCAATTCCCTTGGAGAGCTCGTCGAGTTCTTGGAAGACCGGGAATATCTCGTTGTCGAAAATTTCTTTACCAAACTAACAGAGATTTTGTCAGCCTACGAGCTTGACCCTTCCGCGCGGGAAACGACGGCTGTGTGGATCGAAGTGCCGAGATAGAGCAGAACGTTCATGGCACTTACGGCAAACTCTCCATACGGCTGCTTGGTAACAGTACCATCCTCAAGAATGGTGAGGTCCCACCCTTCGACTCTTTGCTCCACGGTGGCAATGTTGTACTTCTGCGCAAGGGCCCAGACTTTTTCCTGCGACGTGTCGTTGATCCACGCACCGCCAAGTTCGACTATGCCGTTATCCAAATGAGAAGCCGGAACTGAAAATGTTCTGCCGCCGATACGATCCATAGCCTCCAGAACAATACAGCTGAGTCCGTCTTTCTGAACGTCGACAGCGGCCTGCACACCACTGGCGCCTGCTCCTACTACAACAACGTCGACCGTGGAGAACTTGTTGTGACGGCTTTCAGCACACGTAGGGGGCTCAATCATGGCTGTGGCCTCAACCTCGAACAAGAGCCTCGGGTCAGAGAGCGCAGGGGCGGACAGAAGAACGGACGGAGGAGGATTGAGAGGGTTGACGAAACCGATAAGGGCATCCCTCAATGGAGGCAGTTTGCTCTCATCCCAATCTTTGATGTAGTATCTGATCTTGACTATATCCGCTGGGGTTGCACCACCGGCTGCGAGGGCATCTTTCAAGTTTCGAAATGACTGATGCACTTGCTCCTCGTACGTCTCCAAGTATTTGCCGTCAGAAGTAATGCCGACTTGGCCAGCGGTTTCCACCAGAACGGCACCTGGCTTAGACTTCGCAAGATGTGAATATCCAACGACCTCGTGCATGTGCGGAGGCCGCATGTACCTCACAGATGACGACATGGCGTTCCGAGTGGCTCAACGGCGATCCAGGATGGTGTGATTGTGCAATTCAAAGGGAAAGGTACAAGATGCGAAGAATCAGCGACTTGCGTTGCGGGGAAGAGCGACTTCATCACTTTTTAATCCTGTCGATTAGCTGTTTTTCTGGATTTCGTCTGATGGGTCCATGAATTAGATGGACTAAACCGCAGCCCTCTGCAACGCGCCACCTCAAAATCTAAGCGCTAGGTTGTTGCATAAAATCTGTGCTGCGCGCCAGGATTGCATTTACAGAGTGCGCTGCACTTCTGATCAGGATCTAAGCGCAAAGACCATGTAGTAGATATTAGCAACAGGCCAGGATGCTAGTCTCGCCTTATTTCTACAAAAGCGAGGGTTCCTATCTAAGCGCAAACTCTTCGGATCCCGGCCGACGCTACGACACTTCAGACATTGAATTCGTTAGCAGGATGTCTCCGAAGTCCGAATCCATGAGAGTGGCTTTGTGCGCCATCACAACAGAACGTAACCTAAGCAAATGGGCGCACCTACCTAGCAAGAAGGGAAGACTCGCAATTGATATGGATTTCTTAGGAATCGCTAGTCTAATAGAGGGAGTAACGAGCCGGTGCGAGAGAGTCTACGCGACCAGGACGGCCTCCAGTGGACTTTGGTGCCTGTAGGATGGTTCCCAGACTTCCTCCTTGCAGGAAAAATCGGTACTACAAGGGCGAATCCGGCGAAATCTTCCCCATACCCTAGTAAATCATAACATAGTAACACCATGTACCGGGCGAGAGTTGCTCGAGTTTACCACCACCTGAGATCCTCCCTGTGCAAGCGCGTTCAGTCAGACGTTGAAGATGGAACAGGGTACCATGGATCTGCTGATAATCTAAGCGCCGTGCGGCAAGTCTTCGGAGGTCGACCATCCAACTTTAAATATCTACGCAGCAGTCTGGAGTCTGCGGGGCAGAGGCGAATGATGGGTTTCTGCTGTTGAAGAGTGGGGTAGATAACTTGCATCCAATCAATCCCTGAGGCTTGTCCGAGGCAACGAGTGCAGACGCTCTTTGATCTCATCTTTTTATGTACAAGGGATATTCCGACTCAGGTTTATCTAGACGGCGGTCTCCTCCCAGGTCTTGGCACCGGTCTGCGCGACCCGGCGGCTTATTTCAAGGTCGTGATGCCCAATTATCTGGACTGTCCAATTCCGTGAACACTGATTCAACAATTCGTTATTACTTTCCTCATGATCAAAGTCATCTACAATGGCTACTACAACTACGAATGCGTCTGCGCACATCAATGGAGCTGCGTCAAAACCAACACTGCGCCGTGTGCCTCGAACTACATCTGCTAAAGATATTGTCCGGATCATTCAGGAAGATGGCGGAGTGATTGTGGAACAATTCTTATTACCAGAGCAAGTCCAGAGTTTCAACAAAGAGCTGGATCCTGAGATCGAGAAAATCCCAGCTGGTTCTCAGCACGAGAACGACTCCATCGTCGATTTCCACGGCAAGCAGACTAAGCGCCCGACTCGCCCCATCAACTCCAGTCCCACCTTTCGCAACGAAATCCTCAATGGTGATCTGTCTCACGAGATTTGCGAGGCCATCTTCCCCGCGGAGTCGGGTGACTATTGGGTTCTATCATCACAGGTCATTGAGATCGGCCCAGGAAACAAAGCACAACCACTGCACCGCGATCACGGAAACTTTCCAGTCTTCCATGACCTCGGACCTCGTGGGCCAGAGGCTGTACTGAACCACTTGATCGCGTTGACAGACTTCACCGACGAAAATGGAGCAACCCGTGTGATTCCCAAGAGTAATCACTGGGAGAATTTTAACGATATGGGAAATCCTGATGAAACAATTCCAGCAGAAATGAAGGCAGGAGACGCACTTGTCATCAGTGGGAAAGTTCTTCATGGTGGAGGCCAAAACAAGACGAAGGATTTCTACCGGAGGGCTGTATCCTTCAGCTTTTGCCCTAGTTATCTGGTGCCAGAGGAGCCGTACCCCTTTATGGCTGATTTGGAAGAGGTGAGAAAGTGGCCGGTTCGTGTGCAGAAGATCCTGGGATTCCGCTCACAGTATCCCAAGGATACGCCTGGTTTGTGGCAGATAGATTACTGCGAGCTCGGTGATTACCTGAAACTGTAGAAAAGCAAACTCAACGATGTCTTGTTGACATAGCTTAAGTATTTCACGATTCCAGCAGTAGTGAGCAGTCTCCTCTCCTGCACATATGCAGTATCTGAATTGGTGTCTCTTGACGAAACCGCTTTCGTCCCTTCCCATTTTCGGTTTGGAGAGATGATGCTCAACGCTGATCGGGGAACCCGCAGCTCAGCGCGCCCGAAGTCAATGACCATCACCCTGCCACTTTTCTCGTTCCGAACAATGTTGCGAAGCTTGGCGTCCCGGTGCAGGACGTCGAGCCTATGGATCGCGTGAAGACAGCTCACGGCTTGATCAATGAGTTGTGTGCGATTGACAGCGCTGAGCTGTCTATGGATGGGCGTTCCTCCGAAGCTCAAAAATATGACATGTGTGAGTTCCGCGATGCCTTCGTAATAGTAGGGCTGGACGAGATCGATATTCCCCAAGTGAACAGGCGCGTGAATGCCTTGGACGGAGCGAAGTCGGCGTAGACGTCAGCCTCGTGCGTTAAATGAGTGGCGAAATCAACGGATGTGCACTTGGCAGTGAGTGTTGAACCCATGCGACGCTAGTCTGACCTTAAATGGAACCCCGCGTGATCCAGGTAAACCAATTGGCTTGAAATTTGCGTCTAAATCCTCAGCGAGCTGTCGTCGGATGAGCGTACGGAACACCGTTCTACTGATTTGATGACGGTGGCACCCGTGCTCGTGCACGTTTAGACATGACTTGTCGAGGGCCCCGCCATCGATCAAGCCACGGAGGCATTCTTGAGTGCAGTACTGCTGATCCACAGCGTGGCTGAAAGTTGTTCGCTTCGTCGAGGGGCCAGCTGAAACGTCTGGAAGCTGCATCGCACGTCAGGATGGCATAGGTCCATCTCGCCGGCTAGGCGTTTCCGGATCAGAACCATCGTCGTCGTTCTCGCTGCGGCCGAGCTGACCTTGAGGCTTGCAGGACGGGGACCTAGGGAGAGGCCATTGTGATCGCAGGCGGATAGGGGACGCGCGAAGAAAGCTGTATGTCCGGGTCGCCCGTAATCTGAAGAAGGTGCTTCATCCGTCGGAATTGCCTCTAGCAGAAGGGACATGGCTACCGAGTATTCGCCCAGCCAGATCCTGAATGAATCCGTGTGGTGAACGAGCCCCCGACCCTTGCCAGCCCGTCGACCGAAGACGAATGACAACGTCTTACGTGGTGTTCGGGCGCTGGAACCAACCGTCTTGTGCGTGGCGTTGTGGCGGTGACGTACTGCCGGGGAGATGTTAGGGACCACTCCAATAACGATTCAGGACCACCCCAGTAAGGATGCCAAGCCGCCGAATCGATTTTAGTGCTAACGTGGCGCTCTCATGTAATTGTATGTGATTTGCATTGTAAAATTACAGTTTTGAATGCATTAGCTACTACGTTAATAGCTAATTTTCAATTAAGCACAATCAACATGACTCTAAAGCAACCATCCAGTGTTGTCGCAGCAATTATTCCATGGAATGTTCCGTTGATCATGTTTGCAATGAAGGTTGGAGCTGCCATCACAGCCAAGAACGCAATTATCATCAAGAGTAGCGAGAAAGCTCCTTTGACGGTAGGGCTTCGCCCTTGCAACCACGGAGCCAAAAGTCAACACTAACGAGGCTCCAAAGCTTCAAAATGGGTTCTCTCATCAAGCAGGCACAATTTCCGCCAGGCCTCATCAATATTATATCTAGACACGGGCACGTAACTGGCAAGCTATTAGCCAAGCATCTAAAGATCTGCAAGATTGCGTTCACGGGGTCTATTGCTACCAGAAAGAAGATCATGCAGATGGCAGCCGCGTCCAATTTAAAAAACGTAACCCTAGAGCTCAGTAGGAAGTCCCCAGCAATCATCTTTGCTGATGCGGACCTAAATATGACAGCTAAAGCGTAAGTATTATTCGTTTCCTTTTCCAAACTGCTGTGTCGATTGGACGTAAGCGCTGATAATAAAACCCACAATACAGTACAGAGTTCTCCATACATCAAAACAGCGGTCAGCATTACCAGGCCAATAGTCGGATCTTTGTAGAGGAAAGCATACTAGATAAGTACATTAAGAAGGTTACTAGACTGATGCAAGTGAAGCCTATCGGAGACCCTCTCCAGAAGGGAACTTTCTAAGGGCCCCAAGTCAATGAACTGCAGCAGACGTCAGTATTGGCGTATAGCAAGAAGAGAATACTAAATAGAGAATTGATTATTAAAGGCAAAGCAACAAAGGTTAATGGTAAGGTAGAAACCCCCTATAATATATATCTTTAGTCACAACTCCTGCTAATCCCTTTCCTTGTAAGGGTTTTTTCGTCAAGCCCACAATCTTCTAAAATGTAAATAAGGAAGCCAAAATTTTTAAAAAGGAGATTTTTAGCCCTGTATTGCTTGTCAATACTTTCAAGACTGAAAAGGATGTTATTACCCGCGCGAATAACTCCGAATATAGGCTCTTTTATATTGCCTTTTTATACATACAAGGCTCCTCCCATTAGCGCGCCACTAACAGGTAAAACAAAAGCCTTAGTATATACTCAGAACTATAAACATACTATGAGATTTGTAAAGCTCCTTAAAAATAGCGCAGTAAGCGTTAATTACTCTGCCCGAACACAAGTACGTTCACTTCCCGCCGAAACCAAGCAAATGGCTTCCCTGTACTAACATATGTGTCAAAAAAAGGATCTTGACATGCCTATCGGTGGCTAGAAACAGTCCAGAGTAAGGCAAGAAATGCACATGTATACAGTCAAGAACTTCTTAAAAACAAAGGCGGTGTACTTTAAGTACAACCATTCATTCAACATGCACTAAAAGGCAGTAAAGGAAAAGAGGCTATTACATGAACAGTTATAGTGAATGTTAAGTTACTATTATTTTACTAAGCTCGCACTGCGTAAGGGTGCTCTTCAAAGTAATTAAACTGCAAAAAAAAAAGCTTAACAATAGTATAAAGAACTTTATAGTATACACTCTAGTAGTATATATGCAACATGCTTTGTACTTATCTAGAGATTAACACTTTCCATTAGAATGTGGCGTTAATCTATTAATTCTAAGTTACTAAACTCTTACATTAGATCCACCAAGCTTCTGACTATTATAGGAAGGTATGTATTCTCTAGATAATAGTTTACCCTTAGAATTTCCGCCGCTATTATTATGACGGATGATGTATTAGTAATCTATAAAGTAATCATCCTTACATACTACTTATTAAACTAATATATAGTAGTCTTTAGTTAAATATAATAAATAAATAAATACTAGGCGTTTTTTTTATATTTAATATAACTTTAGTGCATAGCACTAAATGTTTCATAATATAGAGTGAATTACTTAAATACTATTACTTATTTAGTTTAAATATAAAGTCTAGCTTATTATTAGTAAATAGCGTAGATATAACGTCGTTATTACTAGTAGTAATAAAAACATATGCCTATAATATAAGTGCGGTAAAGTATACTACTATAGCATAAAAACTTTATAGCTTCTCTTATAGAAAAGTCTAAACTACACGTGAAAGTTAGTTAGTATATTATAAAGCTATTCACGCTTTCTTCTTATGCTACTATCTTTAAATTTAGTTAATTATATTTTAAGCAGTAGCTTCACCTTTCTGGTCTATAAATAGCTATATATTATAATAATAAGCTTAGTCTTTACGCGTCGTAGTATAGATATAGATTAATAAAATAAGTTAACTCTATTTTAGCTATACTAAGATAAGAAGAAAAGAGGTACAAAGAGAGCTTATTTTTAAATAGAGTAGTATATAGCTTAAGTATAAGCTAGCTATATTCTAAGCTCTACACTAGGTTATAGCTAGCGTAGCTAGTTATAATATTATATGACTTATAATAAGCAGAGTAAGCAGCACCATCATATATATTATCTAAATTAATATAAAGAAATATTATTAATAGCTTAGAAATGAGTTAAGGTTTATAAAATTTTAACTAAACATACTATATTTATACTATAGTCTAATTAAAAGCTTGAGTCTGGAAAAGTTAGTTATACTTTATTACTAAAAATATAAACGAAAAATACTAACAAGTGATTATATATAGTGCTTTAGAATATATCCTTAGTGTTATCTTTATCAGCAATAATTTATTTAAATACTAAGTATTAGTTAAGTTTTTATACTTAGTTAATATTTATATAAAGAATTATAAAATAGCATAAGCGTGTATTAATAGTAGCTATAAAGTTATCTAATATATCTATATTTATAAATCTATCTAGTAGTGTTATAGAAACTTCTAATAATAGATATTTACTTAATTTTACTAATTAAGCCCATATTTACGCATCTAATACTAGCTATAGATTTTAAGAGCTTAAAAAAACAAAGTTTATACACATATAAGAAATTATAAAATTCCGTAAAAGAACTATTAAGGTAAGAGAATTATAAATAAAAGCTTATATAGCCAGCCTAAAGATACATGTGAGTATTAATTTTAACTAGAAAAATAAAAGCATAATTATCTTAAGTTTATTTTTTTTAAGACTCTTATTTTTTCTACTGTGTTTATAATAGCTTAATTAATTCAAACAGTTCTATGCAATAATTTATTAGAGAGTTATATATAGGTTATATAAAAGTATTTACTTTTATAAAAAGCTTTTTTATAGCTAATGTTAGCGTTCTAAATCTAAAAAGAAACCTAAATAGAATTTACTATAAAAAAAAGCTATAAAAAGCTACTTGCTATTTCTATTAACTATTTATTTCCTAACTATAGTTTAATATCTAACTATAATATGTAAGCCTATAATGCTTATAAGTTACAAGTAAGACTATTATCTCTTTTAAATTATAAAATATTAGTCTTAGTAAGGCCTGTTAGTAGTTTTTAAATATATACTAATTCTCTAATAATAAGTTTTATAATCTTATAAAAAACTAGATCTATTTTTTAAATAGAATTATAATTTAAGTAGACAGCGCCTGCTGTAACTAGGGCTAGTAATAACTTTAAATATATATATTTAACTTAATAACTACCTAGCTAGAAACTAAATATTATATTTATAAACTCTTTAGTAAGGAAGTCTTGCATTAGGTTTAACAGCTATTTAAGTAAGAAAAAATCTATAATAATATTATTTAAGAAATATATATTAGAGACTAAGTGCATGATTTTATTATAAAATATTTTATTAAGTAACTTATATACTATTCTACTTTAAGGTAATTAGCTAAGCTCTTAATCATATATAGTATTTTTACTATAATTTATACTTTTCTAATCTAAAAGACTTTAGTAGCCTTAAGGCAGATTATAGTGCCTAAATACTATTACTATAAAAAGGTTTAACTAAGAATTATATATATATTATTATAATAACTAGAAAGCAGTGACGCGTTATGATAGAGATTTAAAAACATTAACTAAAATACTAAAGCTAATATAAATGTTAGAGGGCTAAATATAGTAAAGTATATTATAAATTTATATTAGAGTTTTAAGTTATATATAGTTATATATAGTAAAGCTATAGTATGGATTTTTATTTATTTCTAAACTTAGAATAGATACCAAAACTCTACTTATTTAAAAATAAGATACTAAACTCTAACTTAATACTAAACTCTATATTTAGCTTTATTTCTTTATTATTAGCCTCTACTAGTAATAGCTAGCTCTAGTGATATAAACCGGATTTATATTACTAATAAGATTAATATAGCCAGCTAGGCAGCAGATAATCTGAAAGAAGTAATAGAAATCCTTAAATTAAATTATAACTTACTTAGTATAAATAGCGGATAGATTAACAGCTAAAGCTAATTAGACTAATACTAAAACTAATATCTAGAAATACTTATTTTTAAAAACATTAATTAAGAAAGCCTTTGCGGCTTCTTGCAGAGCGTTAAGAGCTATAATCTAAACCCAGAAATTATTATTAAAGTCTTTAATAATCTTATAAACTAGTTACTAGAATAGAAGACGTCTTAATAAATATCTTTAGTAATATTAATAGTATTTAATCTCGTGTAGCGTACTAGCTGTAAATTGTTAACTTAATATCAAAAATAAAAATAAAAAGAAGAAAATAAAAGAAAAGAAAAGAAAATTAGAAATACGTACTACTAAGCTTACGCTTATAATTATTACCAAAAGAGTTAAAATATAAAAGTAATAAAACTTAAGATTTATTACTAGCTAAAGCTACTAGAAGCCGTTTAATACGCATTTAAGGCTAAAGGACTATAAAATATTAGTTATAATTAACTAATATCTTATCTAATACTAAGAACTAATCTGTGGCAGTAATAGTCTTATGGGCTAACTTTTAAACTAGTTTACATACTATTTTACTAGTAAGATTTTTATAAGGTATATTAAAGCTAGTAAGTGTAATATATTTTTTACTTAGAATATTCTTACGTGCCTTATTAGAACTAGTGTGTGTAATATACTTTATACTAGAAATATTATTATAAGGCTTATTAAAACCACTAGGCATAATATGCTAGGTACTAAGAATATTATTACTAGACTTATTAGAACTACTAAGTATAATATTCTCTATACTAGAGATATTACTATAAGGTTTATTAAAACTAGGCATAACTTACTCTATACTAAGAGGATTATTATAAGGCTTATTAAAACTAATAGATATAACCTACTTAGTACTAGTAGAATTATTATAAGGCTTATTAGAACCAGTAGGCATAACCTGCTCTGTACTAGCTATAATTAAGGTATTAAACAGATATTAGTTAAAACAAAATAATTAATAATTAAATTAAGTATTAAAGTAGATTTTGAAATGTCGGGGCGTTAGGATTAGTATAAAGATATAAATAAAAATAAGTAAAAAAAGAAATTTTAGTAAGGTATAAGCATCTAATTAGCTATTTAGTGTATAGACTATTTATTTATTTAACTTTATCTTATTCTTTTACTAATACTAATATACTAACTTTATTAAAATAATATTTTGTAAGTTTTTACGCCGCGTAACTAATACCTAGACTAATATTATATATTAGTAATATCTTATTTACTAGCTATTTATTATGTTTCTAAAATGCGCTGTAAAACCTACCTCTATAATATTACTAAACAAACACTAAAAAAAAGATAATAAATATTCAAATAATATATATACCGTTAAAGAGAGGAATAGGTATAATAATTTAGAAAATAAAAAGCTAGCCCTAACACGGGATAAGAATATAATAAATAAATTTATCTTAAAATATTAAATAAAATATATAAAGGACCATGCAGCTGAAATTAACGCTGCTAAGAAAAAAGATAAAGAGTTTATAATAAAAAACCTAAAAAAGAAGGTAAAGACTAAGGCTATTAAAGAACTATAAGCAGATAAAGTATTAGTCTTAATATTAGTTACTAACGTTAGTAGATTTAAGGTTAGTATTTATTAAACCTAAAAAGTAAAGCTATAAAACTCTAATAAAAAATATCCCTCCTAATCTTCTATCCTTAGCAATACTGTATCGGGTGATAATAATAATATAGATAATAATAATAAAATAGAATTAAGTACTACTATTAAAAAATAACTTTAAGTACTTAAGGATTTAGTTATATTAAATTTAATAACATAGTAGCGCATAGTGCAATACTTTTAGAATATAATATTAAAAAATATTATTAAGAAATTAAGACGGCTTCTCGCTTAGACGGACTTTAAATATATTATTAGGCTTATAAGCAAATCACGATTTAAAATAAGAATCTATTTTCTTAGTTTCAGACTAATACTAAACTAATACCTGTTTAGAAATATCTGATAATAATAATACAAGCTAAGCACTTTAATTAAGTAAGTTAAGTATAGAGAAGTATAAATCTTAAAGATATTCCTATAAAGAAGAAATCAGCTATGCTACTTAGCATCTACTATAAAGTAAAGTATTAATCTAGGTATTAGTATATTACTAATATAATCTAGATTCCTGTTTTAAAAGTTTTATATACCCTAGCAATTAAACGCGGCGTCTTAATACTTAAAGTAGATTTAATTAGTAACTGTGACGGTGCTGCTTGCTCTGCTCGCTACAGGCCACATGATATCACGACTGGCTACGCCAGCCACGACCTAGCGCAGAGCTCGGAGCATGGCTAGCTCGCGCTCAGGCCATGCACCGCCCTATTTAGGGGCGAGCCCCCTACGAGTTATTCGACGGCTTCAAGGAGAAGAAGGCACTCCAGGAACAAACTAACTATCCCGGGAAGACCGCTTCGGAAGTGGTTCCCCAAGGATCCCAGAACCCTTCTCCCGAAATCCAGACCACCCCGACTCGAGTAGAGACGCCAGGACCTATTCGAATAGATGAAGTATCTGCGACCACACGGGATCGTGTCAAAGGAAGACGGCACGCACGTAGTATTTCCGTTTGTCGAGGATATCATAACTAGAGTTCCGGACGGAATCTCTCCAGAAGCGCACTCTGTCCGACTCCCGCCCCCCAAGCGAACGAACCGAGATCGACGACAGCACCCACTTCGACGAGAAGGTAGAAGGACTCCAAGAGAGCGACACGGTGTGCGACCCCCGCTCGCGACTCCACCGAATACCCACGCGACGTCTTAGCGGTATAAATAGTCGAGTAGTGCAGCCAGCCGTAGTCGAACCACGCTCCCCAACTAAAATCAACTGTCCGGAGCGCAACCTTACTACTACAGCGCGAATGTCAGCTAATCGAACAGCAGACCGGTAAATTCACGAGCGAGGAACGTCAATTAATTTCGCGGATGCAGAAGTTTCTCGAACGCCGGCTAGTATTCCAGTACCGCCGGTCACAATGTCTTCTGCTTTATCCAACCGTCCGCCACCAACAGATCATGATCTAGGCGGACCTTCATGAGCAGATGAACAGGCAAACCAGACAACAGCATCGGTCGATCCCCCTATCTAAGATAGACCATTCAGAAATGGAATTCGGGAAAGAACTATCGCGCGTACACGAAATCCACATGATCCTGTTTTGATGGTCGAGGTCATAGTTCTTCCGGCGAATCGAACTATCGATCAGGCGGTCGTCTCTACGCCGTCCCGTCCCATTCTCGCCCAGGCGACTTATCGTCAACCGCTCCCAGCTTAACCGATCATCGAGGTCCCCCATTGGGATCCTTCCTCTGAAGGGGATCCCACTCAGAAGGGGCTATCAAGGAGACGTCGTTCGACTTTGAGGAGTAGTAGCGATCACAGGACCCCGCATATCTCGAGAAGTAGTCATAGACATCCGAGTTAATGAAATCGACATCGAACCCGTCCATCAGCCGTCAGAAAACGTTTCACCGGTCCAAAGGGCGTTAACATCGTTGATCGACCGAACCCCTACCCATAACCGTCCTACCGCCATCAACGACGCGCTCAGTCCGCGAGCCGGGGACCCGCTCTGACGACTCAATCGCCGCCGACTCAGGAGGATCAAAGAGGACAGTTAGACGAGCCATCGAAAGGACCGCGACTCTCGATCGAGAGACCGCTTCAGAACCCGGTCCAGATGCATGAGTAGCATGACCAGCGCCATGACGGCAGCCATCTACGGGTAGACGCATGCGTCTCGCAGACCCTCGAAGAGTACCTTAAGAAGATGGGTAACCAGACGTCCGTCCGACGCAAGAACTCGATCCGCCTTCTTCAGCGGGACCTTATGTCGTTTCAATCGTCCCAGAGACTCCATCTCGAAGACCTTTAGCGCCGCTCGCAACTCAGAGAATACACCCAGCGGCATGCAGGAAAGATCCGCTAGATGGTACATGACCATCGACTGATCGACGAGTGAGAGAGAATGACATGCATAATCACAACTCTCCATGACCAACCGTCCTGGGAGGCATGCGCATGCGTACATTCTCTGCTACAAGAGGACCCATCGAACGAGCGACCGAGGTCGCTTGGTCAGAACCAACCGCGCATGGAACAGGAGATCCTGTAGGGAGGTAACTAGCTTCCACTGCAGGAACGGCAGGAATTCGTAACCGCCTAGTCCTTTAGCCCGACTCGCCGACAACGGAACTACCGACGGATGTCATCCGCATCGATCACCTCACCGACCATGCATCCCACTACGAGCTCCTCAAACCAATGACTCTAGAGGACATAGTCTTGGTAGCAGTCCAGGATGTCGATGTATCGGTCGGACCAAGACTCCCCAGACACCGTCTCGACACTTCGCACAGAAGAAATGACCACAGCTGCTATCGCGATCCGACCGGAAACGTCTCTCCTTCCTCACATATAACACGCACCCAAAGAAACAGACATGGAAATCACAGAACTAGAGCAAGAGAACTAGACGGTGCGCGAGCTCGCACAACAAGTCATCGACTGCTTCGAGTCGTTCGAGTAGAGATCGGAGCAATTCGAGTCAAAGCCTGCACAACTCGCGAAAAGGATCGCATAGCCGTACCAGCGCTACACACTCATGAAACTCTACCGATGCGAGATCGAGCGATCGCTAATAGCGAACTAGTTCCCAGTAGTCCCATCCTTCGCATTGGAGATAGAGGACTCCGAGCATCCACAGCCAAGGGGTCCATCACGAGAACCATCATCGGTGCTTCCCAAAGAACAGCACAGCACGGACCTACGCCTCGAAGAACTACCACATCAGAAGAGGTTAGTGCAACAGTCCCATCATGCACCGCCGTGTGGACTCGCTGAATCCCTATCCGCACATCAGCAACGGTCACCGACAACGGAACCCTAGCTGGGAGTAGAGATCGCAGCTCTCGAAAGGGTACCAGGATTGGATAGGCAGGAACATACACATATCTCGAAGACCGGGGATCGTCCCACTTCGCTAACCGACTAAGAGACCGCACCTCTTCCGCTCGACCATCACGAGTGTCCCCAGCCAAAGAGATCGTCCCTCTTCCACTACTTCCCCCCCCCCCCCAAGTGATCTCGAGAGCATCGAGAGAAGGTTGGATTACCCATGCAACGGATGGCGACATCCAGAAGGCCAATGGACGGCTCAGCGAGAGCTCCGGACGACGACGTCCCGAATATGTCCGATAGCGAGTCCCAAAGTTAACGGATGGCGACATCCCGAAAGGCCACCTCTAGCATACCAACTGCTTGATTGCTGAGCCGCATCAGCACGTTAACTAAGAGGTCCACGCCAGCAACTGCTTAGTTTGCGAATCCAACTAGCGCGCCCAACTGGAGCTATAACACAGCGGCAGCAGGCCGGCTCAATCTATCTAGAATCACATTACACTACTGCCCGAGTCAGAAGTGCGCAGCAACGTACCTACGTCCAACTGCCCTATTCAACCGAGATAAAGTCGATGTGATTCTACTCCTCTCTTCTCCATGTT
>ML994714.1:238205-325920 GCA_010093925.1 Zopfia rhizophila CBS 207.26
GCTATAGTACACCGGACGTCGCTCGTCTCGTTCGTCGTGGCAGGTGTAATGGGGGGGAGATTCCCTCCGAGCAGGGGCTCAGAGATCCAATGTCAGAGGAGGAACGACCAGAGACATGGTGAGAACAGAAACTTCGGCGGAACAGCAGGAGGAGACAATGCAGGTCCGGGAGGAGACGAAGCATGCGAAAGTTGGTCCGCAGATCAGCACGGCCGCCAGGACGAAAGAGACCTATCCGGAGCACCATCAGAGAATGGAACATACCCCGCGGATATTTCGGAACCCGCAACATGGTCCATCCTAGACCCAGTACTCGATCGGTCCTACGAAACATGACATCAGCCGGTACCTTATCCGCCGATAGTTCCTAAAGGACGTGACCGGTGAACCCTACGGACAACTAGAGCTATCCGTCAAGGAATCCAAGTTAAACCGGTCCGTCACCCGCTCATCTTCGGAAGACATCCGCCAGACGCACCTTCTGCAGTTCGTACGCGTACACGCTGCCGTCGAATTCCACTATCCTCATAGGGAAGTACGGATATTATCCTATCCCAGGCATGTAGACGACCAATTCGAAAACCGATCCAGCCGATCATCACTTCGGGAATCCACATTGCATATGGAGTAGAAGACATCTCTTCAGACCGAACGCCGCGAAGAACAATCGGACAACTCGGACAACGCGACTGGCTACGCCAGCCACGACCTAGCGCAGAGCTCGGAGCATGGCTAGCTCGCGCTCAGGCCATGCACCGCCCTATTTAGGGGCGAGCCCCCTTTGTACCTCTTCTCTCCTCATCTTAGTGTAGCTGAAATAGAGCCAACTTATCCCGTCAACCTGCATCCATGCAACGACGCGTGAAGACTGAGCCCGTCATCACAGTAACTATCTAATTCTACTCTTTTATAGCTTATTTAGCTATTTAGAATGTGTTATTATAACAGTAGTCACTGCAGCACAATCTTATAACTAATATCTTTAGTCTAAAATTTAGTTAATATCTATATTAGGATACCTAGGTTTTTTGGGTGCTTTTTAGTCTAATATAATAAGAAACTTTACTAAAGAGTTTTACTTTAGGAATTTTAATAAGAATAATACTAAGCACCTACTTAACTAGCTTTCAGATAATAATAATTCTATATTAAAAGACGTTAGTATATAGATCGAGCTGCTTAATAGGTCTAGGCAGAAATAAACATAGAATAATAAAGTTCTAGGTATTAGTTAGTATTAGTCTATTTAACTATAAATATATTTACTCCCTTTAAGATTTAAATACCGTGTTAGTAACTATAACTTGATATTAAAACTACTTATTAATATTAGCCTATCTTATACGTGTTATCTTACTCTCTTTTTACTTTAACCTTTAAAAGTTAAAGATATTTATAAATAGCACACCCTAGAGAGTCTTGCAGCGTGAAATAGCTATATAAGTTAATTTAAAAATAAAGTCCTTTTTATCTAAGATATCTAATACCGCCCGTTTAATAGTAATATCCTGTAATTTATAAATAGTAATAGTATAAGCTACTACTAAAAAGAATTAAGTTCATAAACATACAACTTTCCCACGCTAGAAATTCTAATAATAATGGAAAATTAGTACTATATTTTTCCTACCTAAGGTTCTATATACTAATAGTCTATTATAGTCATTAAAAGTAACAAGTAACGCTAAAGGGGCTTTTTTTTAAGAGTTTATAGTATTACTTAATTATATAATATTATCTAATACACCTAGAGCACCGTTTACTAGGCTTTTTTTTATTTATATATTATTTATAAATATAATCTATAAGCTAATACTTAAAAGAAGTAATATCTTAAAGTTTCTAGTTTTTTTTATAGTAGAATTTTTAGCCTCTACGCTTTTATAGCTAGCTATAATAGCTATTATAAATTAGCTAGAATCTTATAGCTAGTAGTAATTTAACTTCTAGACTTAAATTCTCTTAGCGTAGATATAGATTACGTCTTAGAATAAATTAATATTATCTATAAAAAGCGTTAATTAAATTCTAGTAGTAAATAAAAACTAGTTCTGAACTATAATCTTTCTAATATAAAGATAACTTAATGTGTTATAAAAAGCCCCCTAATCATAGCCCTACTATCATATTATAACGTTAAGGATAATAGATTTTTTAAACTATTAATATAGCTACTGCCTGAACGTCTCACTTGTATTCTAAGATATATAAGTATTATATAAAGGCCTTATATTTATAAGTGGAAGTTAAAAGAAATTCTTAACTAAAACTATACTCAAGCTACTAAAGGAAAGATAACTAGATAATAGAAAAATCTCCTTATACTATAAATTAACCTAAGTAAGTATTTTTAAGCTAACTATAAATTTTTTATCTATAACTAAATACTAAACGTTCTTAAACGTAGCCTGGAGAGCCTGGATAGCTTATAATAATAACTTAATAAACTCTATACTCTTAATTAGAATATAAAATAGTGTGTTTAGTGTTTTACTAGAAATATTATAGGCAGCACAACCTATAAGTACTACTTAAATTATTAGAGAATAATATTTATAAGTAGTAGCTAAGTTATTAAGCTTAGTAGAGATAAATTTTATAACATGCATTTTTCTAGACTCTATTTCTCTATCTAGATTAACTAGCTACTATAAAAGGTTTTCTCTAACTAAAATTAACTAGTAGTGGTTTATAATAAGCCTATTAAATAACTTTTATTTTTCAGTAAGAGTCTTATATGTCCCCCTAGCCTAGATAATAAAGTTAGTAAGATAATTAGCTTTTTATTACTTCTAGTATATAAAGAGATTAAGATTATAGGTACTAATTTAGGTAGACTAATTTATTACATGATTTTTAAAGTAATCTCTTAAGTTTTCTCTATTAACTAAAATACTCTATATACCTAGTTAATAAGCGGCTAATTTTCTCTAAGATAAATCAAAATCTTCCTCTTCTTTATTAATGTCTTTAAGGTCTGGATTATTCTCTTTAGTAGATAGTTCTTTTTCTTTATATAAATTATTCTATAAGTAACTATAATAGAACTTATAGTGCTAATAAGCCTCCTTATATATAGTAAAGATTTTATTCTTAAATAAAAGGATTTTATTTATCTCCTAAAACGGATAATAGCGTATAAGTTTAACACGAGTAAACTATACTAAGTTATGGTTAAAATAATATTAGAATATAAAGTTTAAAATTCTTAGCTTAGCCCAAGACCTCTTCTTTATATCACCAGTATAGTTATATTTAAGAAGAAAATTAGAGAAAGAAAGATTATACAGATTAGGATAATCTTTATACTTTTAGAGAAAACTCTTATTATAATAAAGAGTTCCATTATCTTTACTACCTCTTTTCTTAAAATAGTACGTATTTAGCTAGTTTTTTTTTAGCTAATAATTAACATTAAGTACCTAACGAGAGTAATAAACTAATAGTAGATTAAAAAGAAAATAGGAAATCTTTTAAGTTAACTAGTCCCACTCACTAATAAGTCTATTTATTATTTTTATAACGAAAGAGTGTAGCGGCCTTTTAGAATTAAGTTTAAGTAAAATCCTAGTAATTATAGTTTTATAGTCTTTAAAGGGCTTCTCTTACTTAGTGGTATACTTCCTACTATATACTATTATACTAGTAATACTAGTATATAATTAAATATCAGTATTAGCCAGCCATCCCATTAGGAGTATATAATAATATAGATTTAATTAAGAGTAATTATGTATAGGGTAAAACCGATAGTACAACTTACCCTTATTATAGTAAATAGTAGAGAATTTAGTAAATAGCTAAAAAACAGAAAATCAGCACTTAAGCTATTTTATTTTCTTATTAAACTTTAAGTAATACTCTGTTATACAACGGTAAATTTAAATCCTAATTAAGATTAAAAATAATTACTTAAATTCTTAGGTTATATTAAAATAGATAAGTGAAAGAGGCGAGCCTTTATTAGTAATACCTTAAAACTAGAGTTAAGAATATATAGTAGAAATATATACTCTCTAAAACCTTATAAATTCAGCTAAAGCCTTGTGGTTATCTTTATTAAAGAGCTCCTTATCAGGATTTAGCGCGTCTTTATAGTAATATATACTATAATTATAAGTACTGCCACAGCTCTACCACTTAAAACGATTCTAACTATTAATAATACTAAACTTAGGGGTGAGTATTTCATCCTTGAAAGCTTAAAAACAACAGTAAAAGTAATAGGCAATAATATAGAAATTATCCTAAACGTTATTACGTGTGATCTTAATCCTAGCGGCGGGAGTAACATTCTTTTACTTATTATATTAAAATAGATATTATATTAGGTTATCTTAATAGTAATTAGCTGTAGAGAAAGTAATAAATAAACTTAGACTCCTTAGCTACCATACCTAGAAAGGTATTAGTCTTAGTATTAGTCCCAATATTAGTCCCAGTATTAGTTCTAGTAAATAGCAAAATAGAATTACATACTATAGCTTTAAGACTTTTATTCTTATCTGCCTAAAAAGGGCGCGTCCTACGGAGGGCTCTAGTAAAATATATAACTAAGTTTAGTATAACTATAGACTAGAAACTATCATCCTTAAAAGCACTTTAAAGCTTATTAATAAAGATGTCTTTATTATCAGATATTCTTAATATAAAAAACCTAGACTTTAAGTTTACCTGCTTCCTTATAATTATATTAAACGCCACGTAACAAAAGCGTGGATATTACGTTATATAATTATTCTTATACAGTAACATATGTTTAATATAAGATTTATAGTTAATATATTATTAATAAGGCTTTATATACTCTCTTATATTTATAGAAAAGCATGTTAGGAAAGCCTTACTTAGTAACACCTTACTACAGTTAAACTCTAATAAAGAGATATATTAGATAAATGCTATAGAGAGTAAGACTAGGGCTCTAACCTAACACTATAAAACCTCTAACTCCTATATATTAGAAACTAGATCTAGGACTATAGTAACTTAAAGAGTAGGATTATCTTTACTATTATCCTTACTACTATTCTTATTATTATTTCTATTATTATCTTTACTATTGTCCTTATAGGGCATATCTGTATTAGTATCTAAACTCTTAGTAGTCTAGTCATAAGCAAGACCTCCTTATATAGTATTTATAAACTATTCTTATTAAGTAAACATAGAAGATACTTTATCTATCTTAATAATAAGTAAATTACTATTAATATAATCATTATTAGGGAGAGCGCTTAAGGCTTTATTATTAATAGTAATATTTTTATAACTATTATAATTCTACTATAAGAAATATAGCTAACGCTAAACTGCTTAATACCGTATATAATAGTTATTCTAAAACTATTAGTTAATATATTTATAATTATCACCAGAAGAACAGGGTGGCTTAAGAAGTATAATATTAAAATCTTAAAATAAAAAAAGTAATAAACTAAAAATCTTTCTAATGTTATATAAAAAGTGGTAAATATGTACTATATATTTATATTAAGCACTTTAATATTAGCGGACTTCTATAAAGATATATACTTAAGTAATTAGTATTTTCTCTATAGTAGAAAGTTTTAGAAGCTTCTTAAGCTATAAGCTAGAATCTATCTTATTATTATAGCTAAATAAAGATATAAAATTAGGATCTTAAGAACTATCTTTAAGTCTTAAGTACTTAGCCTTATCTTTACGGCAAATAGAGCACTTTTTATCTATAAGCTTTATATTAAACCAGCGTTTATTATAAGTACTATAGGTCTCTATTATAGACTTATTAAGGCAGGTATAAAACCTCTTAATTAGTTATTAATCTATAGAGCTAAGGGCAGGGTTATTTAAAAAAATATTACTTAAAAAATCCATAACAGAGTCAGATAGCGGCAGGTTATAAGATAGACCTATATTAGAGAATATAAATAAAGTAGAAAAAGAGAACTTATTAAGTATAATATTATAAAATATAAATGTCAACTATAAAGGCTAATTTAGCTTAGTATTTTAAAATATAAATATTAAGTCTAAAAACTAATTTAGCTCTGTATTCTAAGATAAAGAGATTAACTAAAAAGACTAATTTAGCTTCTTCTAGCGTTTTATTAAAGATAAAATAAATAGTATAAATAACACTTTATTATCTACCTAATACTTAATATAGTATTATCTTTAAATTTTAACTTAAGTACAGTAGGCGTTAGCTTAAGCTAGTATATTATTACTATTTAATTTATCTAATAAATAATAAGAAGGACTGCGCTGCCGTTGTGGAAGTAAAGCACTATATAATATAATTAAAAAACTATATAGTATAAAAGGCAGAGCTAGAGGCGTATAATATTATATAAATATAACTATATTTAGTAAAAGATATCACATAAATATAACTACTTATAGCAAGGGTATAAAACGGCGGGAAGTAGAAGATAAAAATAATATAGCTTTATACTTATACTATATATATAATTAGCCATAAAGACCTTAATAGGTATAAGTATATATATATATTATATATTAATATTCCTACAGCGTAAGTATGTAGCTTTTTAAATACTATAAATTATTTTATTAATAGCAGCATCTTTAGGGTTACCACACTAGTTATAAAGAAGAAACAGATTTATTAAAAAAGTATTAAATATAAGAGAAGTTATATAAGAGAGGTATTAATTAAGGCATTAAAGTATTAGTTATATAAGAATTTTTAATAAACTTTAGTATTCCTCTAGTACAGAATAACTAGAACCTAATTATATAAAATTATTTTTTCTAACTAACCAGAATATAAAAAACTCTAGTACTATCTTAGTAGACTTCTAAACTAAAAATCTCTTTATTTAAATAAAAGAAAGCTCCGCCACGCTCAGCAATAAATAAAACTATAATATTTTTAATTAATATAGTTAATAAACTAAAGTCTATAATAAGCTATTTAAATGATTTACTAAAACCACCCAAAAACTAGTCAATTCCGTAGTGGATTCTAAATTTAAAAATAAAAATAGTATTAAGTTATAAATAAATATTATATAATTATAAAGTTTATATTAGTTGTTTGTACTAACCTTTATGTATTATAATTTAAAATTTAGTTACTTTTAAAAAAGAATTTCGTAATAAAAAAAAAAAATTAATAAATAATATATAAGTAATTTTTAAAAATATACTTATAATAATAGACTTTATAATAGTTATATTAAAGTAAAAAACCATTTCTCTATTTATTTATTTATTATATATTTAAGCTTTTTTATGATTTTTTTAATTTATAACCTTTTTTTAAAAAGGTTGTTTCTATTTTTTTTTAACTAATTTTAGATTAAATAAATATAATTTTTATAACTTTATATTAAATTATTATTAAACAATAATTAAGTACTTAATATAAAATAAATTTAATAATTAAAATTTAATAATTTAAATACTTTAGTTTTATAATAAAAACTAGTAAAATTAACCAAAAAAATTTTATATATAAAAAATAACTTGTTATTTAAGTTTTATTTTAATGAATTAACTTTAAAATTTTTAGTACATTTAAAATTTATAAATTTATTAGTTAATATTAAAAAGTTTTATACTTATTTTTTATTAATTTTAGAAATTTAAGTATTTTTACTAATATATAGGTGTTTTACTACTTTTTAAGTTACTTATTTATATTATTATTATTATTTCTAATATTTAAATTAATTATATTTTATAGTAACTTATTATTTTTAATTAGTATTAATAAAGTAAAAGTGTTTTAAAATTTTTTAACTATTTATATAATTTAATAAAATTTTAAATTAATAAAATATAACGTATATTAACTATTTTATTACTATATAATTTTTTTATTTACTTTTTAAATTTAACTATATTTATATTAGTTATTTTAATAAAATATAAACTTTATATTATATACTATTAAGTAATTTTATTTATATTTTATATTAATACTACTATAATTTATTAAACTACTTTACTAGTATTTGACTTTATTAGCTAAAACTTTAAAAGTAAAATTTTTATTAACATTAAAATTAAAATTAATATAAATATAAAATTATATACTAAGATTTAATACTATATTTTTAATAAAATTTACAATTGTTTTATAAACTGTTTAGTTACTAAATAATAAAATAGTAGCTACTTTACTAATAGTAGTAATAAGAAACAATTTTTTAAAAAAAAGCTATAAAAGGAAATAGAAAATTAACGAAGTACTAAAGTGTTAGTAGGCTAGTTACGTAAAGAATAGAGAACACAATCAAAAAAGCAAACGAATGCGAGATAAACGAGTCTCGAGCTTAGATGAAAATAGCTTCTTTAGCGAAATCCGGGGTCATAACTATCACTAAAGGTAGGGAAAATATGTAGCAGCGACCTGTTATCATAAATTAATAAGGAGGCTACTCTATATACGGATGAGAAATTATAGGTTACAAATATAGAAGGATCCGTACAAGGTATAACGAAGGACCTCAGCTAAAAGCAAAGTAGAGAAAAGACAGTAGTAAAAATTAAGAAAACTATCACAAACAGTAGCTGATACCGGAGAGACCTGCACCTGGTAACAGTTTTTCGAGTTAGCTAAAGGTGAGCCTGGTCACCGTCGCACTTATGTTCGGTGATCTACGGAAAGCGGCGTATGTAGATAGCTACGTGCTACTAATCAACCTAATCTGAAAATAAAGACCCATAAGGTCGAACGAATGAACTTGTACGTTTAATGGCGGAAAAGAATCGCTATGGGCTCCATTACGGACGGACCCTTGTCAACCTAGCCCGATCCATCCTTACCCGGGAGCGATGGAAGCCCTACTACGAGTTAGCATTTATATCGTTGGTGTCAGGGTGTCTCGAAACGTACATCCTACAGTTTCCTCACCAACCATGTCCTTGACGGTGCACTGGCTGGCGGTGGCCATAGCCTGCTTTGTGATAGCATTGCAACCGTCGTAGAAGCACTCGGACTTGTTCATAGCGCGCTGGAGCGAATCGCCCTTCCAGCCGAACATATAATCGGCGTGGGTGCCGTACCCAGTGGGACTACCCTCGAAGCTCCACACAAAAGGGTTAGGAGCGCCTGAAGGCCACATGCTGTTGAACTTGGTCGTATCCCAGACGGTCTCGTAGGCCACTTGTGGCACACGGACAGGGTGAGACGCCGGGCATGCAGGGGCGTTGGTGAAGCCCTCTGAGGTGACAGTGTTGTACATGTGAGACTGGTGGTCTGGGCTATCAAGGTTTTTGCCATCCCAGCATCTAGGCCCGGTTAGCATAAGCTCACATCTCGGAGCAAACAGGTTACTAACGGAGGGAAGTGGTGGGTAGTGAAGATACCGCCTGTGCATGGCTTAGTGGGCATCGTGTTAGTTATTGTACCTCTGCTGCTCCCTGACATGCATTGGTAACTGAGGCCGGCGTGGTTCTTTGAGTTTGCAGTTGGGCTGCCCACTGTCATACGGAAACCCTATAGAGTATAAGAATCTTAAACGACGCAATAATATTTAGTAAGCTTACTGGTGGAAAGGCTTTAATAGGTTGCTGGTTTAGGTTATCTCTGCTCAAGTCGAACTGGGTATAGTAGACGGTAAGTCCACCTTGGGCACCGTTCGAACCTCCCAATAGGGGCTGAACAGGCACAGGCGGCACACGGTGGTAGGAGCCGTTGGTAGGATGCTTAAAGTATAAGGTCGCAGTCCAGTAATTGGAAAAATCCTCCGCCATTTGGCAGGTAGTGCAGGTGGCCCTCTCACCAACGTCGCCCGTCATAGTGGCGTTGAAGGCGTTTCCACCGACGATGTGGTGAACATGAGCGGACGGGTTCGAGCCTGGCTGGACGACGGGGTCAAGGCGTTGAAAGGTCAAAGTTGAGCATGGAAAGCGAAGGCCGGCCTGAACAGGCGCAATGAGCGCGAGAGCTGCGGAGAGCGACTTCATCTCGGCGGTGGGCCCGGTCTCGACAGTACTAGCAGTAGGGAGCTAGAGGTTTGCAGAAGTAGGCGAAGCAAGGAGGCGCAATCCCGTGTCCACTCGACCCTTATAAGTTTGGATCTGCCCCGAGCTCCTTGTATCGGCATTTCTAGCTCTGCCCTGAGCTCCCTGTATCGGCATTTCTAGCTCCCCCATCCTGCCCAAACAAGAAAACTTTATTCCCTTTATATTCAATAACGAGGCAGCGAAGAGTGGATAATGAAAGAGAGACAAGACGGCCTAGGTCTGCTGCGAATCAGCTCACATCCGCATTAGCAGGATTATTATCCGGTGATTTGGCGATTTAATTATGTGCATGGACCGGGCTTCTTGACTGCCCTATATTTATATTGTTGGGTTGCCGGCAAATGTCCTTCCTGTCCCGCTTATGATCCCTATCTGTACATTGGCTCGTAGAAGTGCCGCGAGCACCCAAAGTGCCTCACATCATCATGAATTTCTAGCGAGTCTGCGAGCCAGGTTACCGACTATTGGGAGATGTTAAATTGAGGGAGGCTTGGATTGATTCAACGTATATTCTTGGACCTACAGTGGCTCATCAGGTTGTCCGGCTGAATCTGACGGGTCACCTGCTTTTTCTAATCTCTTTTTAGGTATTCAGGTCATTGTGATTAATATGATAACTCGTCGTTTCAGCAATTAGGCTATGCAATTGGTGCTAAGGGGCCTCTAGGCAGACATGGAGTCGGCCTCACGGACGAAAGGAGGAATCATGACTGGCGAGCGGTGGCGGGCGGGGGCGGGTGGGTAGGCAGGCAGTTGAGAAGACCGAAGGCCCGGCTCGAATAATCCTGTAAGTGTCATGAAAGAAGGCCGAGCGCAGACGAAAATTGGCAGTCGGCTTGAGGTCGACGTCAAGGTCGGCGAATGGTCTCGAGAGTCGAAAGGCCTCAAAAAGTAGGACGAGCGGTGGGAAGGGTAAGTGTCAGATGCCACATGACACGATTAGAGCTCGAATGAGCGGAGGGACAAAGGCGGCAGGCATCCAGAGCCAAAAGGTCCAGAGCCGAAAGGTCCAGAGCCAAAAGGTCCAGAGCCAAAAGGGGCAGAGCCAGGTCCTTCGGCGAAATTGAAGGGGAAAGAAGAGAGTGTGAAGTCAACAGTTCAAGAAGAGGACGACGACGGACTTTGGGGAAGACCGGCCTATTTATGCGCGGACGCGACAAGGCACAGAGCGTGCGGTCCTCGCCATCATCCTCACCGCCGCATCACATGGCTGCCATAACCCAGATAACTAATTTTCGCTAAGTCTCGGTTAATTTACATACAAATTTAGTAAAGCACTATACTTTACTCTCTATATATGTCCATCGTAGCAGCATGGACTTCCAAACACAACGCATCCAACTATGGGCGTGCGATTGGAAGTCAGGTTGGCGTGTAGAAGATTTCGGGGAATGCCAATTATTACTAGTTAGCTCCCCGCATATGTTTCTTAAGCTTCTTCTAACGTATCGTGCATGGCCATCCGGACAAGGAACGAGGCGGCAGCGAACCTGCTCATTCCGTGGGCCCAGGGTACTCATGTGCGGTGCGACGGCTCAGATAAGAATCCTTTGTTTATGGTGCGATGACGTCATGTTAAAAAGTTGTTTTAGTCCCCGCACCAGCAACGATCGAGACTCATTTTTGGAAACAGGAAAGTTTCCTTTAAGCGCCGTCTAAGAAAAAGCGTGTAAATTGGAAAGAATGCAATAGAAAGAGAAAGAAGAGAGGGGAATGCATCTTTCTTGCCCGCTCAAGGCCCTGATGATTTCTTGAATGGGTGTACTCTTGTTTAAGGCTTCTGACTCGATACCAAAACTACTAAAATTATAGTACCATATCGACACTATTGTGCTAAGCTTGTGTACTTCCTTGATAATAGCTGCTATAGCGCTGCTTTAATAGCCCAGAGCTCTTTTTAGAACTGCTTTTATTCCTTACTTTTACAAAAAAAAGGGATGCCACACAATTATAAAGAAAGTAAGAGTATATTATAAAGTACTAATATAAACTATTATCTTTTACTTTTTTAACTTACTTAAAACTATTTATAAAACTAATTTAATAATCACTTTATATTTTACTACTATATATTAAGTTCCTATATTACTATTTTTTATTTATTTACTAAGTTTATATAATTTGTTTAATGTTTTTAATAACTTTAAGTTTTAAAAGGTACTATTATAATTTATTATATTACTTAGTTTTTTAGTAGCATTTTTATCTAATATTTAGTACTTAAATTAAAAGAGTACTTTTTAAGCTAATAGTTTATATATATTAAAAGTTATTTACTATTTTTACACTACATAATATAGTATATAAAAGTAACTATAACTTTAATTTTAGTTATAGCTTCAGTTATAAAAAAGTAATTATATTTATATAAATTAATACTTATTAACTAAATTTAGCAAATAAAAATAAAAATAATAGTAGTAATAATAAGTACTATTTAAATATAGCTACTAAAAAAGGTTTTAACTAGAATATAAAGTTCCTAAATAATAGTAGTTTAAAGTATTTAAACTAAAATTTAATTATACTACTAGTTATTACTTTAACTTTTATTATTTACTACTTACTATATATTACCTATTACTTGATATATACTACTTATTATATATTATATATATTTATAATATTTAAATAATTTATAAGTAAAGGTATAATTTAATAAAAAACTAATAACTAAATTAAACTTTTTTTTAATTTAAGTAAACTATTACTTATTTAGTAAAAAAAAATATAAACTTTATATTAAAAAATCAAGTAAATTTATATAATATTATTAGAAAAAAAGTTATTATAAAATAATTAAATTTTATAAAATAACTTTTTAAAATAAAACAAAAAACTTATAACTTTAATAATAGTTATATTATTAATTTAGTTTATTATATTCTATAAGTAAGCTATATACTTAAGTAAGCTATACATTTTAAAATTTACTAAAATATTAAATTTTTCTACCTTAATATCTTAATAACTACTTAATAATAAATTCTAAAAATTAAAATTAGAAGGTTGAATTCGGGCTTAAGGTTAGAACTAAAATTATAAAGTTTATAAGCTAAAATAATTTAATATAACTTAGAAACTAAAATCTATTTATCCATATTACATTACAGGTCGTGTAATAGAAGATATAGTAGTTAGAAATTAAATATAGACTAATTTAGATAACACTTAATAGCGAACCGCGCTAACTGAGTTAAGAATTTTTTTAAAATTTTATAAAGCATTTATATTACGCGGTATATTTCACATAAAATAAGTTCTATAGATTAAAAAGACTATATAAAATACTATTTACACTATTATAATATACTACTTAGTAAATAGGGGGTGGGTGGTGGAAGATTTATAATAATAATTAACAAAATAATACACTAACTAGATTAAGATTTTTTTCGGAATTTTATAAAATATTTATATTATATACTATATTTCATATGAAATGGGTTCTGCAGGTTGAGGGGACTATATAAAATATTATTTATACTATTATAATACACTATTTAGTATAAGGGAGTTAGTTAGTAGAAGACTTATAATAATAGTTAATATAGCAATACGCTAACTAGATTAAGCTTTTTTTAGAATTTTTATAAATACCCACACCATACACCGTATTTAGCAGAAAAGTAGTATTATAGAATAAAATAATAGTATAAAATAATTTATACTACTTTAACATAACACTTAAAGTCTAGTTTAGAGAGTGTTAGTGGAAGGTCTATAGTAGTATTTAATACTATAATATAATATAATATAATATATAATATAGTTTTATTATACTAATTAGATTAGGTTTATTTTAAAATCTATACCCCCTTAAGCTACTAAAGGGCTATAATAATATATAATTTATACTATAGCCTCTAATACTATTTCTAGAAGGTTTTAATAAAGTAAGCTAAGAAAATATCTTACTCCCACCACATTAATTTAAGCTAAGAAAGAGAGTAATTAATAATAATATTTATAATAATACTAGTCTTAAAAGCTAGTAGACTTTATTATATATAAATTTTAACTTTATATAGATATTCTAACTAATATACTCTCTAAAATTAGTCTTTAGATAAGCGTTGATATCTTAATTCCTTAGAAAAACAAAACTTAAAAATATAATAACTTATAAGTCTTGTAATTAAATTATGTGCTGCCGGCTAAGCTTTATACTACTAATAAAAACACGAAAATTACTAAACAGATTAGGTAGATTTAAGTAAATAAATAGAAGTTAAATATTAAGTAAAATAAATACAAAACCGTAATTAGGCAGTAATTAGATGAAATGAATATAAAAACTATAGAAATTCTACTATAAATCTAATTTAGCAAGGAAATAGAGAATATAAGTATAGATAATAATATAAAAGAATCTATAAACAGGAAGGAGGTTTTAGGGATATTATAAAAATAGTTAATAAAAAATTTAAAAGCCGCTAGCAAGGAAGACTAGATAAGTAAAAATAGTAATAATAAGTTATAACATTCTTATTTTTCACTAATTACTTTTATAGTTAAACTAATTATAGAGAATAATAATAGCATTTATAACTTATACTCTTTTAATAAGTTAATAGGTAACTAAAACTCTATAAAGAGTAGAATACTACTATAGACATTTAATTAGCGTAGTTTATTTTTTTAATTATTCTTAAATTAAATAGGTAGTAGACCTAGTACTTTATTTCTAGCTTAAAAAAATAATCTTTTATTTTAGATACAGCCTCTACTAGAGAAGCCGCCTAGTAATTAGGTTTCTTTTTAACTAGTTATATAAAAATCTCTAAGTATTATCTTATCTTTACCCTTATATCTAGTTACTTACTTTAAATACTTTATTTTTACTTAATTTATCTCTAATATAGTGTCTCTAGTACTGGTTACTGCTACTTTTTCTATTATATTCCTAAAGCTATTAAAATAAACTACTTTTAAGCTAGCTAAGCAGCTTTAATGTTTCTAAAGCTACACTTATAAATAATATAATAAATTAAAGAGACTATATTAAGAATATTACTAATATTCTAATATATATTCTATATGCTCTTCTATCCAGCAAATTACCACTCTTTTTTATAGAGAATATAATAAAGAAATGTCTTTTCTAGATGTTTTTAGTAGCCTTAAGTTAATAAAGCTAGTAGATATTTATAGTTTTAACTATTAGAATATATTTAAAGGCATAAGTATATTAGCCTTTTCTAAGAATATTAAAAGTTATAATAAGAACTTGCTTAGAAATTTATATTTATTATAATACTACTCTATTAGTAATAAAAACCGTTTTGCTAAAATAATATTTAATATTAATAGTATTTACTTATTTCCTAGTAGCCTGGTGATTGCTTGGCGGGGAATTAATTAGTTTTCTAAACCTTATACTATTTTAAATCTTATTATAGATATATATTTTAGCTTAAAAGTGTCTACGTATAATTATTATAGGAACTTAACTAAAAAATATATTCTACTTCACAAAATTACCTACTATTACTTTAGTTTGGTAATTAGTATGGAGTTACTTCTTATCTATATCTTCTTTCCCATACTTTATATAGAAAGTGAGTATAATAAGTATTTTATATATTTTAGCTATTAAAATTAATAGCTCTAGTATAACACAGTCTTAAGTTCTACTTTAAAAAAGATAATTAAATATTCTAATATTCTATAGTATTATTTTACTTCTATTTATATTATTAAACTAGACTTAACTACGGTGGCTGCAGAGAGTCTTGCTTAAAAAAAGTCTATAAAAAAATAGTTTCTAAAGTATATACTATAGCTCTAGTATTTTAACTTACTTTAAAACTATATTCTTAAAAGTGTTATGGAAAATCCTAGCTTTAGTTAATTTAAAAACATAACCCTTTTTATAAATATAAAGAATACTAAATTAAAGTATATAGATACTAGCCTGACTTTAGTCTGCAGACGCTAAAAAGAGTACTAGTTTAATATAACTAATTTATAATTCTATAATAAAAATCATATCTTTATTAATTTTATAAAATAGGTAACCTTAAAAGATAGTGCTCTGCTATATAACTAAATTCTAAATAATTATAAAATAAAAGTTTTTTTATAGAGAAAATATTACCTTAAGGTTTATACTTAAATATAGAAAGTTCTTAATACTAATAGTAGCCGTGCTAAGGGTAATCCTAAATATACTATATATTCCTAAATTATAATATAAAATATTATAAACTAAATACTCTTTACTCTATTATATAGGAAAAAAAATATAGATAGCCTAATATATTTTTAATTCTATAAATTAGTAAAGACGCTGTTTAATATATTAAAAATACATATTTTTAATAATAAATCTCTTAAGAACCTTATATTAGATTCTGGGTATATCTAATTACTATAGTAAGAGAGTAGTAGTATTACTTTTTCTAAGACTATTTATAAGTTTATTTATTTTTATAGCAAGAAATAAGCTCATGCGAATCTTATTAATAACTAATAGAAATTATATAAAGTTAGAAAAAAACACTAGATTTCTTTTATAATAATAGAAGAAATATATAAGTAATAGTAACAGTAGGACCTATATAATAACTTAATTAATAATATTAACTTAATACTTTCTTATTATATTATTTTAACCTAAGAGCTTCTTAGCTTTTTTTATGGCTAAATTAATAAATATTACTTTTTTTTTAAGTATATTCTCGTATATATAGCTATAATATATTTATTATTTAAAATTATAATTATAGTTATAGCGCTGCGAGCACTCTAATTCTACTTTAATAATAATTTAATTTAATAAAAATTATTATTATATAAAAATCGTTAGGAGCAAACTTATGGGCAGAAGATTATAATAAAAAAAAGTTTTAATATACAGGAGACTATAAAGCACTATAGTTTTAAATAGTTTTTATTTAAATTTAATTAAACAACTTAGCAGCTAGCACTACTATATAGGGATAATATTCTAATTAGGAATTTACTTATATATAAGAAGTATAAGTAAAGGTAGTAAGCTATTAAGAACTTTTAAAACATTTATATACACTTTAACTAAGCTAAGTTATAATATAATTAGTATAACATTTATTATAACCTTAGGCTACTAAGTAAGTAGCTTAAGTATCTTTATATTCTTAATCTTAAGTAGTTTAATATAAATATCTGGAAGATAATACTTAAAGCTAATAAATACTATTTTAAACTTATATTAGAAATAATCTAGCAGAACGGTGAAATTAACTTCTGCTATTAAAATATAAAAGAGTTATATCTAGTTAATAGAGTTATTAGCCTACTTTATTTTATAATAAGAAATAAAATATAATTTAAGAAGGTGACAGATCTACTTAAATTTCTATTCTTATAAAATAATAAAAAGAAGAGACTAGAATAGAGTAGTAAGCTATACTAAGCTATTTTATAAAAAAACTTTAAGTTAATTAAACAGTAGCTAAGGTATAGAAAGGTAGAAAAATAGCTAGATAAATTTCTTTATTTTATCTATCTAACGTATTAGATTCTTTTTTATCTGTTAAATACTATATTAATTACCTCTATAAAGACTAGTCATAAATAAGGCTTAAAGAGATAAATAATATAGTTCTTAACTATTTATACTTACCTAGATAAAGTAAAACTTCTGTTTTAGTTAATATCTTATATTCTCTATAATATCCTTTAGAATGCACGAAGGCAGATGTTTGGAGAGAATAAAAATAAAAATATATAAAATATATCCTAACTTATATCTATATATAGAGTATAAGGAGTTTATATTTATGGCTTAGAATAAACTAAAGAGCACTAGATAGTTAGAAAGAAAAGTATTAGAATAAAAAATTTTAAGCTAGTATAAAAGCAGGCGTGGTTACTAAAACTAAGAATATTAAAATAAATTAAAAATAAAAGTCTTAATAAATTAGACGAGCTGATAATAGAATTTACCTATAACTAAAATAAAAAAAGCAAGAATACTAGTAATAAAAAAGTAGGTATTAAAATTAGAACTAATAAAGTTAACTAAAATAAAGAAAATAAGGTTAGTAATAATCAGCATGCTCCTCTTAAAAAAAGTATAAGAAAAGTATTTACTTATAACTTTAATACTAATAAAAATAGAAATAATAAAAATAATAGCATTATAAACGTATTTATAATAGTTAGTAGTAGTAGTATTTTCATACTATCTATAAGTAACTATTAAATTCGCTTAGATATATACTAAAAGTTAAAGGTTTTTTCTAAAATGTTCTTCAATTTAGCTCTAGCTACTTAATTACTTAATTAATAAAATAATTTATTATATCATAGTCCCTTTCTGTCCGCCTTAATATTTAGTAAAAGTTATTTTAATATAATTAAGAATACTCTTCTATGTAGGTGAGTTATATGTATAATTATTTAAATAATAAATAAATCTTTTACTACTAAACTAGCCTATCCAGAAGTTATTTATAATATTTAGGTTCTTTTATACTTTTAGTACTTACGTCTTTAGAATAAGCTCTTAGGTATAAAAGGCTATATCTAGTAGAAAAACTTTTATATAATATAAAAAGGCGTTAAGACGACCTCAGGTATTAAAATCTATTAAAAGAATATTATAGTTAAAGTGTTTACAGCTAATATAATTATTAGAGCCCTATTAAAGTAAAGAGCGGACTAAAACCACTATCTATTATATTAGAAATTATAAGAGTTAACAGGTTAGGATTTTATAAGATTTATAATAAGACTTAGTAAAATTTTAAGTAATAAATACTAAACCCTTAAATAAGCAAACATCACTATAATAATAAATAACTAAAATAAGTTATTTATAATAAAATAGTGTCAGATACAGAAAATAATATTTTATTAATAAAATTCTAATATTATTTATGATTACAGTTTAATGTTGAAAACTTATTATAGTTTAATAATTAAAAGTATAGACAGAAATTTAAAAAAAGTTTAATATATAAATATATATTTAATATAGTTTAGTATAGTATAGAATAGATATTTTATATAGTTTAATAGCTTTACTCCTTAACCTCCTATAAACCCCCTAATAACTATAATCCCTATAAGGCTATATTAATAGCTATATTAGTATAAACCTATACTTATTTCTAAAAGAGACTAGGGTAGACCTCTGAAATATACTATTAATAAAAAATAAAAAGTAATAAGGCAGAGGACTAAGCACGACTCCTATTAACACTAAAAAAATATAAGATATAAATAAAAGTAGTAGTAATAAGAATAGCTAAGTAATTTAATAATAGTATAAAAGCTCCAAATCTAAATAAACTTATTATTTATATATTTAGGTTATATATTTAGTAGTTAGGGGTTACTCTAATAGTGTTAAATTATAATATATCTTAGTTAATTATTTAAACTTAATAAAGTTAGTTTCAGCCACTACGGAAATTCTAGTACTATTTAAACTTTAATTTTATTTTCTTTTCTTTTTAACTACACTACTCCACCGTTACTTAGCTATAGAGAACTTTTTATAATATATAATTTATAGTAAATATAAAGCCTATTATTATGCTAGTTATTACTTTGCTATTTATTATTCCCTTAAGTATCAGCAAGCTAACTAATAAACTTAGTAACTATTATATTATTTATTTAAGAAGTTTTCAGCATTATCTTTTGCCGCCTAATTTTTAATTAAATACTATTTTATAATATACTTTCTTATAACTTCCTGTAAAGCTAAGGCTTATTTAGGTTAATATAAAAGAGATTAGTAAAAAGCCTAGGTATTTTAACTCTAAACTAGATAAGCTTTTTTATATACTAAAAAATAAAAAATATCTTAGCTATAGTTTCTACAGCATATAAGGAAACATGCTCTACAGAAAAAAAATAAACTTAAATACACTAAATATCTAGTATATTAATAATTTTTAAGTTAATAATCTTATAATAAACTAGTTGCTTTATAGGATAATACTAACACTTATTAGGGACATATAAAATAAGATAATCTAAAAAGGGCCTATAGTTATAGTAATAAAAGTAGATAATAAATAGAATTTATATTAGATTATAAATATTACCTTAACAGCCTACTAAGATATAATTAACTATTTAGGGTACTTTTATGATAAGTATAAAAATATAGTAAATAGTATTACTATAAAAAATAAGTTAAGTAAAAAAGTACTAGCAGATCAGGCAGGTAAAGTTAAGAAAATTTAGATAAATTATTTAGGTAATTAAACTAGCAATAGTGCGCATTAGTTAGTGTAGATAAATATACTAAAAACTTATTTTCTATTTAATTTAGAGAGTAATAACCCGCTAGACGTTTCTAAGCATCTTAAATAAAAGTAAGTTATTAAAAGTTATATAAATAGGCGTGAATTTAGTACTAGAGATAGTAAATAATAGGGCTTATTCTAGAACCCACTAGTAAAACTACTACTTCTCTAGGTATCAGGAAAAAGTAAAAAGAAATAGGGTAATATTAATAAGCATAAAATTACATATATAAGTAAAAGTATTTTAATAGTTAACTAAAAGAGAAAGATCTTAACGTGAGTGTTATATAAACTATATATAAATTAATTAAGTAAGTAGTTATACTACTAGTTATAAAGAATTATAACTATAGTTATTTAGAGAGAGAAAAAGTATTAGGTGCTATTATATTAAATAGCTTAAAGCTATTCTTAAAAAACTAAGTAGTAAAAAAAACTACTATAATCTAGCCTAATTATAATTTCTTTTAGCTATACTTATTTAGCTAATTAAGAAGCCCTTTATATAAATAACTTATATATTCTCTAAATGTTTTTTAATTTAGCTTTAGCTATCCTTCCCTATGTAATAGTTATTTTAAACTTTTATTATTATATCTTTATTCTAGTAGTAGTAGCGTCTTTATACTGTTTATAAGAGTTAAATTAAGAGTTTAAATAAAACCTATATAAGATAGTAAGTTCTTAACTTCTAAATCTAACAGGGCTAAAAGTATAATAAATAGTTAAATATAAGTTAAAACTAAAAATAGTTAATAAATAAGTAACTATAAGTAAAACAGAAATAACAGATATAAAAAAAGAAATTTTTTTTTTAAAGAATTTAAGAGTTAGTAATTAAAAACTATTAGCTAAAGTATTTATATATTATTATAAAAAAAAGCTAAAGTAAAGGTTAAAAAGTTGAAAGTAACTTATTAGAACTACTTAAAAGTTATAAAAAAATTAAAAAATAAAGGTAAATAGCTAAAAAAAACTTACGTATTACAAAAAAAAGTAAAAGTAAAAATAAAAAAAAAGTAAAGTAACTTATTTAAACTAGTTTTTTTTAAGTAAAAAAGTAGAAAAAAAAAGAGGGTTTTACCACTAGAGTAGAGCTAAAAGTAAAAAAGTAGAAAAAAAAAATTTTAGTAATAAAATAAAGTTAAAAGTAAAAAAGTAGAAAAAGAAAGATCTTACTACTAAAAAAGAGATAAAAGTAAAGAAGTAGAAAAAAAAAGAGATTTTACTACAAAAGTAGAGTTAAAAGTTTAAAAAAAAATATATATATATTTTTAACTTCTAAAGTAGAAGTAAAAGTAGAAAAAAAGAAAAAAAAAGTTTTATTACTAAAGTAGAAATAAAAATAAAAAAGTAGAAAAAGAAAAGTTTTACTACTAAAGGAGAAGTAAAAGTAGAAAAAAAGAAAAAAAAAAGTTTTACTACTATCCCATAGCAGTAAATACAACATAGGTAAATAGAATTTAGATATTAGTAATAGAATATATATAGTTATAGGTAAAGTTTAGTACATAAGTGTATTAAATTCAGGTACGTTAGATTTATAAAAAGTTATTAAAATAATTTTAAATTTAAGTATATACTTCAGTATATTAAGTTATATTAATAAACTAATTTTTAATAAGAATAATATAGTAGTTATAGTGCAATTCCATGGCATATTTAATATAATTAAGTTAATAAAGTAAAATAATTTAAGTAGCTAATTAAAATAATATTATAATAAAAATTTTCTTTTAGCTTAAGTCTAAAAATAAGGTTATACTTATTTAATATCTTTAATATTTATTAGAAATAGTATAATATAATTAGCTTATTTATATCTTAAGTACTTAATAGATTAACCCTTAGACTTTAAGGGGTTTAGCCGTAATAGATAATAAATTATAATAAATTCATCTAATTTACATTTTTTTTTACTTAAAAGAGTATATTCTTTTTTTTATCTAGTGTCTAAGCATATTTCTATCCCTTTATAGATAAAAAAAACTTAAATCTAAAGTAGCTATACTTTCACGAAAATAAAGTTAGACTTATTTTAATAAAGTATATATAGGCTATATATAAATAGATACTGTTTAGTTAAGTTAGATTTATATTATAATTTTAAAAGTAAACAAAGCACTACTTAGGTACCCTTAAGGGATTTATAGAAAAAAAAGTTATATAATTATATAGTATTATATGCTAAGAACTTTTAACTTCTATTTTTAGTAGAAATGGAATTTATAGCTTGCGCTAGTTAAGCAATCTAATACACATATTCCCTTTTTTTTTTATTAAAAAGTATATTTTTTATTATAGTACTACCTTTTCACACAGAAAGAGAGTCTAAATAAGTTAAGAACTTTTTTTTAAAGCTAATTTCGGCTATTCTATAGGCAATCTAGAGATTACGAAAAGTAGAATAAAAAGTAGAAAAAAGTTAGTATCTAAGAAAAATAAAGATAAGAGAATATATATTAATAAAATTCTTTTAGCTATAAGCTTAACTAAAATGTTATATACTATTAAAACCTTAATTTTAGCTAATTAGAGATATAAGATTAAGTGTTAAGAGCAGGGGCCACTACTATTAAATTCTAAATATTAAACTAAAACTTCTTTTATACACTAACAACATTAGAAACGTGTTTATATATAATATATAATTTAATTAATATTACTTTTATTCTTAGACTGCTATAAAAGCTACTACTAATTTCTTAATATTAAGCTATAAAGTAGAAATAAGATACTAGCTATTTAGACTCTTTAAAACCACCATTAAAGCGCTTAGTAATAGTCTAGGATGCTAAATAATAGTCTAAAATAAAAAAGCCTATAAAAGTAATCTCTAAGAATGATATTGGCTTATCTAGGCTTACGTTCTATATATTTCTATAGACTAGTAATTCTTTTAGTACTTTCCTTAATTTCTACCTCATTTAAATATATTAAGGTATTAAAATAAGTTAATCTAGATTTATGATAACTAATATTATTAGAATAAAGTAATAGATAGCTATATTACTTTCACATTTTATATCCAGTAAAGCTTTAAGATTAAGCTAATATATATATTTATTAGAGCTATTATTTATACTATAGCTTATAATCTAATAGTGTACACCCTTAAAGCTATATTAGTACTAAATACTTACTAAAAAGAAATTATCTAAGTCTAAAGCTTCAGGCTAAGCTCTAGAGAGCTTATAAAAACTTATAAGTTATCTATATAATAAAGTTAGATTAAAGGCTAGCTTAAATATTATAAGTCTCTTTAGAATATTAAAAAAATACTTATAGAAACTAACTTAACAATCTATTTAGTAGAGAATAAGAAGTATATATTTTTTATTTATACTATTTATATTTAAACAGGGTACATAGGACTATGCGGTAATAAATTATAAGTAATTCTATTATATAAAATAAACTATAGCTAAAAAGTAGTCTGTTATTTATTTTATGGTATAATTTAATATTATATAATAACTAACACTAGCTTAAGCAAGACATATTATAAGTAGAACTTTTTAAAAAATCTTTATTATCTAGAGCTAGATTTAATTACTTATATCTAAAGTTTTTAGCACTGCTTATTTATTATAAGGAGATATATAATTTAATTAAATCTAGAGTTTATATTAAAAGCACTTATAGGTAAGATTTAGTTTATTTAAAGATATTATATAAAGGCTGTATACTTATAAGCATACTATAATAGAATACTAATATAAAAATAAGTAAGTAGTAGACATTAGTACAGCATTATTTAGCATTATTCTATATTTAAGGCTTTATTTAAGGAAAAAGTCTTATTTTTAACTTAATATAAAGTAATAATAGCCTTAGTAAAACTATACTACTACCTTAATAATTAAATTAACAGTATACTTTCACTTCTAGCAGTTTATAGTGGCGGATTAAAGAAATAAGGAGATAGTAAGAATTAGAGCTAACTCTAAATTAAACTTATAATTTTAAGTGTTTTAAGATATTCTGAAGATGCTAAAAGCTAAGGCTCTTACTCTAAGAATAAACTAAGTAAATATTAAATAAAGTAAAAAACAGCACGGCATATAATTAATAAACTCTTTAAGTTAGATAGAATAGAAGTTACTTACTAGTCTCTCTTAATCATAACTATTCTCTCTAGCCTTTTTTTTAAGTTTTTTATAGATATAAATAAGATTATCTCTTTTCTATAAGGCCTTACTCTATTTACTAATATAATTTTCCCTTAACCGTTACGTATTTCAACGAGGGTTAATTAAAATACTAATTATATTAACTTATAAAATAGCTTTTCTTATTAAATATGCTTTTTAAATTTAATATATTTACTATTCTAGCTCTTTTATTTAGGGCTAGCGTTATACTTTTATTTAACTTAATATTAATAAAAAAAGGCCTAGCCTATAAATATAAAGCTAGTAAATCTGTTAGCATAATATAAGAAGAATATAGCAATCCTTCAGGCCAGGAAGGCTTATAGATATAATATATAAAATAAGTTATAACTTAAGTATAAACTTTAGTTAAAAGTAGATACTAACTTACTTCTTTTTCTTAATATAAAGTATATTATAAAGAGAGGAGCTGTAGTCTTAGCTTATATAGTAACTATTAATAAAACCAGATTAAATACGTTACGTATATTATTATTAGAATTATTAAGAAAAGCTAATACTAGGAATAAAATAGACCCTCTAGTAGATATCACCTGCTTAAAAGCTATAACTATTTATATTAATAATTATAATTATTACTTTAAGATATATAAGATTACGATTTGTAATAGCGCTAATATGGTTATAAGTAGTACTTATATTAATACTAAATCTTCTAGCTTAATTTAGAATGCCTAAACTAGAAAAACTATTACCTTTAATAGTAGCCTTTTTTATAGTATTACTTTAACTAGTAAATTAAATCTAAATAAGTCCTTTAGCTATAAGGGTATATGTTAAGTTATTATAATCTAGTAATTAGAATAGCCTATAGCGAGTTGGATTAGATAGAGTAGAGTATTTTCTTCACTTTATCTAGTCCACTCCAATCACTATTATAGTCCATAAAGAGATGGATATAAGACTATAGAAAGGACTTTATTAACTAGAATATACTTCTTTAATTATTTAGCTAGATTAGCCTTATGTTTTGTTAAACGTTTTATAGTTTCAACTTTAATAATTAGTATATAGGTTTATTATTTCTGCTTTATAAATTAGGCTGTATTTAGCTATTATTAGGTATTAAGAGGCCCATAAGAGATACACGCTTAGAAATATATATTTAGGAATATAAACGCCTTATCTTATAGTAGTAAATCTATAGTGGTAAAGTTAACATAAGTAATTTAAATATTAGTAATAAGATATATATAGTTATAAGTAAACTTTAGTATAAAAGTGTATTAAATTCTAGTATATTAAATTTACGAAAAGTTATTATAATAGTCCTAAATTCGAGTATATAATTTAGCACATTAAGTTATATTACTAAACTATTTTCTAGTAAAACTAAGGTAGTAGTAATAGTATAATTCTATAGTATAGTTAATATAGTTATATTAGTAAAAGTAAAATAGAAAAAGGGTTTTTTTTAGTATAGACTTATTAAAATAATTAATTAAGATAATATCTATTAATATTATTAGTGTTATTAATGTGATTAATACGATACCCTAAAAAAAGTCCTTTTTTAGTTAGATCTAAGTTATTTAAGATTCCTAAAGTCTACTAAAAATAGTATAACATTACTTTAAGACTTTAGAGTATTTAGTTATAATAAATAATAATTTATAATAAATTATCTAATTTAGGTCTCTTTACTTGAAAGAATGTACTCTTTTTATTTTATTATCTCTATTCTTTTATAAACAAAGAGAATCTAAATTTAAAGTAGTAGTATTTTTACTTAACTTTAAGTTATAAACTAAGAGTATTATATAAAGGAATAGAGTGGATTTATTTAAATTTTCTATATAAGAAATGCCAAGACGCACGGACGGTTAAGTAAATTTATTTAAAATCTTAAAGTAAATTTGTTTACTCTTTCTGTAAATAGTTTTTACTAAAAATTAAGCAAGCAATAGCAGATAATAGTAGTAATAAAAGATTATAAAATAGCTAAAAAAAATCACGAAATGCGTTGGATGCACAGGTGTGAAAATAAAGTTAAAATAATTTTAATAGAGTTTATATAAGCTAAAACGCTTTAACTATAAATAAATATAAAATATATAAGAAAGTATTTATCTTAGTATAGGTACTAAGTAAATATTTATTTAAATAGCAGAGTTAATATTAATTACGTACTCTAAGTTATACTAAAATTAGATATTTTATTAAGTATATTTAGATACACCATCTAGCATAGTTACATAATAATATTCTATATAGTAGTTGTGTTTAAGGTTAGGTACTATATAAGTAGTTTCTTTATTTAAGCTAAAATTATAGTACTAAGTTTAAATAATTTCTATTATATCTAAATTACATTACCCCTTAATGCGTGTATTATTAGACTATAAAGGTTAAAATAAAAGAAAAAATAATAACACTAGAAAATATTTTAAGGAGTAAATTAACTATAAACACTAAATATAACCTAGCTTAGTAATAATAGTTTTTATAATTTAAATAGCTTAAGTAAGATAAGTTAACGTAATACTTAAGCTAGCTTAGTACTTAATACTATTACTTAACATTATATAAACATAAAGTTCTTCTTATTTTTTTTATTCTCACTATTCTAAACCTTTTCTATTTTATATATAGTTAGTAATAGCTTAGCTTTAATGTAGAGTAACTTCTTTTTATTAATTAAACTACCTATAATACTTTTAGAACTTAACTAAGTATTAAAAGCCTGGCTAGTATTATATATATTATAATTAACTCTTTTAATAAGCTTAAGCTAGATATATTATTTTCTAATACAAAGTATTTACTCTACTTATATATTACTAATTAAATTATAAGGTATTAGATAGAGACTATTTTACTTAAGTGTATTAGTAACTTTATATTAATAATAAACTTATTATAAACGCTTATTAAAGATACTCTTTTTTTTATCTATAGTATTTTTATAAACTAGTTATAGTAGAGCTTTTTTTATTTCTATTTATAAATTTCCTTTTTTATTATAACTATAACTTTAGTCTCTATCCTTTATCTAGTTCTCTTTTTTAAGTGCCTTAATCTTTTTAGTGTATATATTAGCTAAGAAGGCTATTACCTAGTAATATTAAATATAAATAGTAGTAAGCTAATTTTCATAAAAGTTTACTATATCCTAAGTATAGTAAAACGTTTTATTAAGAATATTATACTAAAATAGATAATTATTATATAATAGCTATAATAGAATTCTTCTAATAAAGCCTAGTAAAGTCTTAGTAGGCTTAGTAGTAGAGAAAAGTTTAGTATATATTAGAAAATTTTTTTTAATATTCTATTAAGCTTTTAAAAAGGAAGTAGTGTAGTACTAGATAGCTAAATTACCTAAAGCATAAACATTTTAAAGCATAATAGTAGCCATTATATATAGAGTATAAATAGTATTATAAAAAGAAGACTTAATAACATATTTATTAATAATTCTAGTAATAGGTTGTTTAATAATTTAGGTAATATTAGTTTTATTTTTATATAGTATAAAAGTATAAGCGCTATACTTAGTAGAGAAAGTATCTTTATAAAGTACTATTAAATTAAGAAACTATTTTTTTTCTAAAGCTTATAGCTTTTACCTCTTAACACGCCTCTACTCAGCGCGAAAAGTATTATTTATAAAAATAATTCTTAAAACTAGTTCTTTTTCTAATAGTATATTTACTTCTTTTATAAGGTTACTAAGCTAGCTTGGTTTTAACTTTTATAAACTTATAGAGTATAATTTATTTAGCTTATTTAAGTTATTTTATTTACTTAATAACTTTAGATCCGCTATTCTAGCACGTTTGGTATCTAGTATCTAACTAATTATAATAGAATACTTAGTAGAACGTAAAGGAGAGTCTAGCAGCTTTTATATAAAAAGAGATTTATTAGTATCTTTCGTAAATAAAAACACTGCGTAAGCTAGTGTCTTTTAGTATATATTTAAAAGCATAGTTTTAAAAAGCATCTCATATAGTAGCTAGATAGCTAATAATATAAAATTAGCTATAAAAATAGAATTATACTTAGTTAGGTTATTGGAAACTAGCTATTTAGTGCTATTATTATTAGATAGAGTATTTCTACTAGAATTTAGCTTTACTATCTCCTAAAAAAGTCTCTAGTAATACTTGTTAGGTATAAAGTAAAAATACTTATATAAAAACTCTAGCTCTTTAATAGTAGTAAAGCTTTAGATATTATTATCTAACTATTAAGTAGCCCGTCTAGGCAGGTATGTCTAATATAATTCCTATAATAATAATAGTAGCTATAATATATTTAAGATAAGAGATTAATAATATATAATAGAAAAAGATTATATATAGTATAGTGTTAGGGTATATTAGCCATACTAAAACTCTCTAATTTCTAGGTCTAATAAAACTAGAAGTTATGGCCTATACTATCTAAGTAACTTACTATATCTATTATATTAACAAGCTAATTAAAACAGCTAATAATTTAAATTTAAGTAGATTCTATAAAAAAAGAAAAAGAAAGTGACTAATATATAGATATAATATAAAGATATAAGAGCTATTAACACGTTTATATTCAACTAAAGTTAATAAAGCTATTTAATAAACTATTTTAATATATTCTTAAGTATTAGGTAACTATCTGCAGGTAGTATGCTATTATAATACTATTAGTATAATTCTTTATATATTTAAAAAAGTACTATCTAAGCGTGTTGGTGATAGTGCAGGAAGAAATTATAGTAATAATAAAATTATTAACAGATCTTATATAAAAGCTAAAGAATATACTTATTCTAAAGTAAATAAAGAAACTAATTAATAGCCTTCTAGTATATAAAAATAGTATAATATGTCTATCTAAGTAGTATTAGTATATATATAGAATAATTTAAAATATCCAGAGCCATTACAAGCAAAAGTATAAATAAATAAATAGTTAGAAATAAAATAGAGATACTAGAAGAAAAAATAAGTAATTTAATAATAAAATATAATAGAATAGATAGGTTTATTAGTATTTTTTTAAAACAGCCAGCACATAGCCCACATACTTTCTAATATAAATAAAAAAAGTAAACAAAAAAGAGATAAGTATTATCTTTTAGATTATTATAATAAAACTTTAATAGTAATAAAAAGAGGTTAATAAGGTAGTATAGAAAATAAATATTTAAAAAAAAAGCTGTTATTTAGCTAGTGCATAGATTAAATTTACTAAATAGCTAATATATTTATAAGACTTTTTTAAACTAGATCTATTATAGTTCACGCAGGCGGCTAATAGAGAAAGAGAGAAGTAAAAAAAAAAGTCTAAAATAAAAAAAAAGCAGAAGCTAAAAAGAATATATAATATAATAAAATAGCTTATATAAAAGGCCTTTTAGACTAGTTAACTAGAAATAATTAGATAATTCATACTTAAGTTTATTAACCAGCGTGAGACTAGTGTAAAGACTAATAAAATTTTATTTTACTTAAAATAGAAAGTCCTAACTATATAAAAATATAGCTAATAGCTAGTTATTATTCTCTAGTATTTATAATATACGCATGCCAGAGCGGAGCAGCTGTTTTATAAACTTTTAAATAAATAATAAGTATATATAAAGATATTATAACACACTACTTATTTAAATAACTTTAAAGAGAGAGATAGAGTAAAAGAATATTACCTATATCTTTAAATTATGCTATTAGACTATTTGCTACTAAGAAATAACTATAAGAGCAGGCTTTTAAATAGGCTAGCTATATTAGAAATTAAACTAAATAAATAAAACACTAAATAAGTCTTAGTATATAAGTATTTACTAACTTTATTAACCATAATTACTATCTCTAGGGCGCTGATGGTATATTATGTTTATTTCTAATATAAAAATATACTCCTACATAAGGAAAAGAATGTGCTAACTATATTTAAACTAATTAAAAATATAATCTACTAGTTTATAACGTTAACTAAATTTAATAGTATACTTAGTTTTTTTAACTAGATACTATATATACGCACATATGCTTATACTAGAGTAAAGAATATTATAAAAACTAAACATATATTATAAAATAAAAACTGTCTTCTTATTAATAAGTAGAGCTTTATATTAACTAATTTCTAATTTATAACTAAAAATTTTTATAAGATAGTATAACTACAGCTGCTGAAGAATATCCTATTTTTAAATATTAATAAAATAGAAAACATGTGATTAGGAACTATGCTGTTACTAAAGCTTTTACTAAATAAGCTTATAAATTAACTAGTAAAAATAGCTAAGAGCAAGAGCTTTCTAAAGCACCTAGATAATAAACTAAATAACTAAGTAAACTAGCTATTTAATCAGGTTTTAATCAAAACCTGACTATAGGAGAGATTTATATATAGTATTAACTATAGCTAATAGCTATTATAAATCTAATAACATAATTAAGCTATAGCCGAGTATATAAGAGAAGTATATAAATTTAAGAAAAGAAAATTTATATTAGTATATATATTAGAAGGCGCTCCGGCCTATAGCTCTAAAATCATCACAATCCAGCATAAGAATAATAAAAAAGAGATTAGGTATTAGAATATTTTTACTAAGAAAGGTATAATTTTATTTACTATAATATACTATAAGAATTATAGCTTTAGTAAACGCGTTAAAACCATATATTAATACGTTTCTAAAAAGGTAAAAGAAATTATAATTTACTATTTTAGGCTTAGTTAGTTATTTGTAAATAATCTATAAATGCTTTATAAAGGCGTTATATGTCACACAGCATTCTTATAAAAGCCTAAGCCTAAGAATAAATAAGCTAGTAAGAAAAAGAATAAAAACAAAAGTAAGTATAAGAATAAGAGTAATAAGAATAAAAAGAAGAGTAATAAAAATAAGAAAGTAGTAAATCTAAATAGATTCTAGAAAACAGATTATACTTAGTATATGATATAAGAGTAGATCTCTATATATTTAAATATAGCACTTTTAATAAGCACATGGCAACATGCCTATCTAGTTATCTACTAAAAACTAATAAAAAACAATAAAGTAGTTAAGACGCTAAATATAGTATATTATAATTAGAAACTTATTAAGTAAAGTAATGCCTATATAAAGTAATCTAGATATAGCCACTAAATAGAAGAAAAAGTCTATAGTAGGGCCCTAATAGAGTCTCTGTTCTAGACTATAGCTAAGTATAAAAAGTTTCAGCATATTAGTATAAACTAGCACTATATACTAGGTTTTTAGTTAGTATAAGTAAAAAAGCATATACATCTAGCCACTTAATCATAAATATTTATATAGTAAGAAGAAAAAGAGCTATATTAGTAGACAGTACTAGTAAATATTAATTTTATTATATAGTTAAAGCAGCTTATTAGACGGCTAGATGCTATATTTTAAGGTATATAAAAAGCTAGACTAAAGACTATTATATAACACTAATTACACATGCTTATAATTATAGCTATAGGTAATAAAAAGAGTATACTCTTTATACTACCCGCTTCTATCTCGCTTAATAGAAATATAACTATAGTTATTATACTATTAATATTCTTATAAATAGACCTTAAAGATTGCTGCGATTATCTCGGGATTCGCTATATAAAATAAAATAGAAAAGGGCTACTATATTAGGTAAGTATTATACTTATTATACCTAAGTCTACTATTATAAAAGCGTTTAGTTAATTTATTAATAAGAAGTATATAATATACTAACTAGACTATATTATTCTTAATAAGTGCTATATTTTAACTAAATTAATACTAAACTAGTAACTATAGTTTTTAAAGCTTATAAAGATAATAGAAAAAGACACTTAAGTTATATACCTTATAGTAATATTATTATTTATATAGTAGCTAGTATTCTTTAAAGCCGCTAGTCTAAATATATAAGACATAGAGATCTTTTAGAACTATACTACTTATATTAATATTAAGTACTAGGTATAGAAATACACACGTAATATGCTTAATAAAATTATTATATAGCTAATAAAAGTAAAAAAAAGGTAGTATCTATCTACCGCATAAATTATTATATACTATTGATTTATTAAGAAGATAAAATAGCTTAGAATACTACTTAAATATACCGCTTATTATAAGAAAGTAGATATAAATAAAAAGAAGTTATAAATAGTATAATAATTTACCTCTAGATAAGAAAAGCTTATTATAGTAACTAATATATTAAAATTTAGTCTAGATATTACTAGAATACACGTGGTAATTTATATAATTATATATAAACTTATATACTAATACGTTTAAAAGAGTAACTAAGTAGGGTAATTAGGACTTAAAAATAAAATTATTATATTATAAGCCTACTAAAAAAGAAAAAATAGAGTTTTATAGAGAGAAACTAGTTATAAGTTAAAGCCTTCTATAAGGTAGTTTCTTAATAGTAGTTAGTATCCACAAATCTCTATAAATAGAAAAATAGATAGTAAAAAGAATAGATAATAGTGTAAACTAAGTAAAGAGAAATATAACTTATATTAATAAAATCCTAGCAGGCTTAAGTATGCTGTTATAAAGGAAAACTAAAAAATATAAAAAAAAAAGCTAGCACAGCAAGCAAATATAGAAATATAGAAAAAAAATAAATAAATAAGTAAATAGTAGTAATTACTATAAAATAGCAGTAAATCAAAATTAGATAGTAATATAAAATAAAGTAAATAAGATATAAGCTAGAAAATCTATAGGCTTTATTTAAGTACTAAAGCTAGACATATACTATCTATATAGCTTATAAAAAAAAAATAAAAAAGTATAATTAAAAAAATTATTTAGCTACTAGCGCATTACAGCTACAGTATATATAAAATAAAGTTTAGTAACTAGAAATAGTATTATTTTAGTTATACTTATAATACAACTTCTACTAGGCGCTATAAGCTATATATAATTTATAAGAAAAGAAAATACATATACATAAAACGTTCTAGAAAAGGAAAACTAGATTATACTAATATATTAATATATTAAAGCATACTATTACAGTACTACTAGCCTTTTAAAAGAATTATTATTAAAAATAGCTAGAAAGATAGCAGCTAAAGGAAGAGCAGGTCCATAAAAATAAAAAAAAGTAATTAATAAAATAGTTTAAAAAGAAAACAAAGCTAGGCCAGCAAGAAGTAAATAAAATATATTATTTTTTTTATATAATAAGAGATAGAATTTAGTATAAAATATATACTACCCAACACATTTTCCTATTTAAAATATAGAATAAAAGTAAAAAAGTAAAAGTAAAAATAAATCTATTCAAACTATAAAGATATTAGTAAAAATATAAAATAAAAATAAACCTATTTAAACTTCTAAAGTATAAAGGAAACCTTATATTTAAATTTTTATAACATATTATTAAGTAAACGTTGAGATATTTAGGTGTAAAAATTTTAATTTTTAGTAAGTTTTAAAGTATTTCACTTATTTAGATATTCTACTTACCTATAAATATATTAGTAATAATAAAAAATTATAATAAAATAATTAAACACGTAAAGTATAGAAGAGATAGAAAGATAAATAGTAAAAAAAATCAAAAATATAAAAATTAACAAGTAGAGAAAAAATTAAATAAAAAATAAAAAAAAATATAAATTTTATAAAAAGAAAGTTTTAATATTATAGCAAAAACTAATAGTATAAATAAATAAATTAAATTAATATTATAAAAAAATATACTAAAAAAAATCTGTAATTTAAGTGAGTTAGGTAGTTAATTAAATATTTAAATTTATTAAAAAATAAAAAAGGTCCCGCAGCCTGAGCAGGTTTATTAATTTATTAGTTAATTAAATTTCTAAATTTATTAATAGATAAAAGAGACCCCGTAGCCTAATTAAGTTTATTAGTTTATTAGTTAGTTAGATATTTAAACCCGTTAGTAAGTAAAAAAAACCCCATAATCTAATTAAATTTATTAGTTTATTAGTTAATTAAATATTTAAACTTATTAGTAAATAGAAAAGGCCCTATAGCTTAAGTAAGTTTATTAGTTTATTAGTTAATTAAATATTTAAATTTATTAGTAAATAAAAGAGGCCATACAGCCTAAGTAAGTTTATTAGTTTATTAGTTAATTAAATATTTAAACTTATTAGTAAATAGAAAAAGCCTTGTAGCCTATTATTATAGTAAATTCCCTTAAGGCTTAAGGAGTTTTTTTTTTGTCTATATAAAATAAAAATAAGGGGCTTAAGGGAATTTTAATTTTACAAAAACCCTATAAACCCTAAAACATATAAAATATTAAGAATATTATATGAAGGAATAGAGTAGATTTATTTAAATTAGTTATATAAAAAATACTAAGACGTATAAATAGTTAAGTAGATTTATTTAAAATTTTAAAGTAAATTTATTTACCCTTTCTATAGATAAATTTTGCTAAAAATTAAGCAAGTAATAGCAGATAATAGTAGTAATAAAAGATTCTAAAATAGTAAAAAAAAATCTTAAAATGCGTTAGATGCACATGTGCGAAAATAAAGTTAAAATAATTTTAATAAAATATACACAAGCTAAAACGCTTTAACTATAATAAATATAGAATATATAAATAAGCGTTTATCTAGGTACGGGTACTAGGTTAATATTTATTTTTAAAAAGTTAAGTTAATATTAATTATATACTCTAAGTTATACTAAAATTAAATCTTTTATTTAAGTATATTTAGATACATCATCTCAGCATAGTTGTATAATAATAGTTTATATAGTTATTATATTTAGAGTTAGACACTACGTAAGTAGTCTCTTCGCCTAAGCTAAAATTATAGTATAGTATTTAAATTATAACACGTCTTAATATGTGTATTACCAGACTATAAAGGTACACAATAAATTTAGGTTAAAAAAAATAGTAACTCTAGAGAATATTTTTAGGAATAAATTAACTATAAATACTAGATATAAACTAGCTTAATGATAACTGTTTTTATGGTTTAAATAGCTTAAGTAAAGTAAGTTAATATAATACTTAAACTAGCTTAGTACTTAATACTATTACTTAAGACTATATAGGTATAAAGTTCTTTTTACTTTCATTATTCTTACTATCCTAAATCTTTTTTATCTTATATATAGTTAGTGGCAGCTTAGCTTTAATGTGGAGTAGTTTCTTTTTATTAATTAAGTTACCTATAATACTTTTAGAACCTAGCTAATAATTAAAAGCCTAGCTAGTATTATATATATTATAATTAACTCTTTTAATAAGCTTAAGCTAGATATATTACTTTCTAACACAAAGCATCTACTCTACCTATATATTACTAATTAGATTATAAGATATTAGATAGAGACTACCCTAATTAAGTATATTAATAGCTTTATATTAATAGTAAGCTTACTATAAACGCTTATTAAAGATGCTCTTCTTTTTATCTATAGTATTTTTATAAACTAACTATAATAAAGCTTTTTTTACCTCTGTTTATAAATTTCCTTTTTTATTATAACTATAACTCTAGTCTCTACTCTCTATCTAGTTCTTTTTCTTAAGTGCCTTAATCTTTTTGGCGTATGTATTAGCTAAGAAGGCTATTACCTAGTAATATTAAATATAAATAGTAGTAAGCTAATTTTTATAAAAGTTTACTATATCCTAAGCATAACAGAACGTCTTATTAAGAGTATTATACTAGAATAAATAGTTATTATATAATAGCTATAGTAGAGTTCTTTTAATAAAGTCTAATAAAGTCTTAACAGACTTAGTAATAGAGAAGAGTTTAGTATATATTAGAAAAAAAGTTCTAATATTTTACTAAGCTTTTAAAAAGAAAGCAGCGTGGTACTAGACAGCTAAATTACCTAGAGTATAAACATTTTAAAGTATAGTAATAGTTATTACATATAAAGTACAAGTAGCGTTATAAAAAGAAGACTTAATAATATATTTATTAATAATTCTAGTAACAGGTTGTTTAATAATCTAGGTAATATTAATTTTATTTTTATATAATATAGAGATATAAGCGCTATACTTAGTAAAGAAAGTATCTTTATAAAGTACTATTAAACTAAGAGACTATTTTTTCTCTAAAGCTTATAGCTTTTACCTCTTAACACGCTTCTACTTAGCATAAAAGGTGTTGTTTATAAAATTAGTTTTTAAAATTAGTTCTTCTTCTAACAGCATATCTACTTCTTTAGTAGAATTACTAAACTAACTTAATTCTAACTCTTATAAACTTATAAGATATAGTTTATCTAGTTTATTTAAGTTATTTTATTTACTTAATATCTTTAGATTTACTGTCCTAGTACGTTTAGCACCTAGTATCTAACTAATTATAATAAAACACTTAGTAAAATATAAAGAAGAATCCGGCAGTCTTTATATAAAAAGAGATTTATTAGTATTTTTTATAAATAAAAACACTACGTGAGCTAGTGCTTTCTAGTATATATTTAAAAATATAGTTTCAGAAAGCATCTTACGTAGTAGCTAGATAGCTAATAATATAAAATTAACTATAAAGACAAGATTATACTTAGTTAGATTATTAGAAACTAGCTATTTAGTGCTATTACTATTAGATAGAGTATTTCTACTAGAATTTAGCTTTACTGTCTCCTAAAAGAGCCTCTAGTAATACTTATTAGGCGTAAAGTAAAAATACTTATATAAAAACTCTAGCTTTTTAGTAATGGTAAAGCTTTAGATATTACTATTTAACTATTAAACAGTTTATTTAAGTAGGTATATTTAACGTAATTTCTGCAACAGCAACAACAGCTATAATATATTTAAAATAAGAAATTAATAATATAAAATAAAAAGAAGTTACGTGTAGTATAGTGTTAAAATATATTAACTATACTAAAATTCTTTAATTTCTAGGTTTAGTAAGACTAGAAGTTACGGCCTATACTACTTAAGTAACTTATTATATTTATTATATTAACAAGCTAATTAAAATAGCTAATAATTTAAATTTAAGTAGATTCTATAAAAAAAGAAAAAGAAAGTAACTAACGCGTAGATATAATATGAAAATATAAAAGCTATTAACGCGTTCATGTTTAACTAAAGTTAATAAAGCTATTTATTAAGCTATTTTAATATATTCTTAAGTATTAAGTAGCTATCTATAAGCAGTGTGTTATTATAATACTACTAGTATAATTTTTTATACATCTAAAAAAGCACCATCCAATTGTGTTAGTGATAATATAGAGAGAAATTATAGTAATAATAAAGTTATTAATAGATCTCATATAAAAGCTAAAGAACGTACTTATTCTAAAGTAAATAAAGAGACTAATTAATAGTCTTTTAATATATAAAAATAGTATAATATATCTATCTAAGCAATATTAGTATACATATAAAATAATTTAAAATATCTAGAACTATTATAAGTAAAAGCATAAATAGGTAAACGGTTAGAAGTAAGATAGAAATACTAAAAGAAAAAATAAGTAATCTAATAACAGAATATAATAGAATAGGTGGGCCTGTTAACATTTTTTTAAGACAACCAGCACATAGCCTATATACTTTCTAATATAAGTAAAAAAAATAAATAAAGAAGAAGTAGGCATTACCTTTTAGATTAGTATAACAAAGCTTTAGTAGTAACAAAAAAAGGTTAATAAAATAGTATAGAAAATAGATATTTAGAAAGGAAACTACTATCTAGCTAATATATAAATCAAGTTTACTAAATAGCTAATATATTTATAGAACTTTTCTAGACTGGACCTGTTATAGTTCACACAGCCGGCTAATAAAAAAAAAGAGAAATAAAAAAAAGAGCTTAAAATAGAAAAAAAGTAGAGACTAGAAAGAGCATATAATATAATAAAATAGCTTATATAAAAGACCTTTTAGACTAGTTAACTAGAGATAGTTAGATAATTTATACTTAAGTTTATTAACTAGTATAAAACTAGCGTAAAGACTAATAAAGTTTTGTTTTACTTAAAGTAGAGAGTCCTAACCGTGCGAAAGTATAGCTAGTAACTAATTATTATTCTTTAGTACTTATAGTATATATATACTAGAGCAGAGCAGCTATCTTCTAAGCTCTTAAGTAAATAATAAATATATATAGAAATATTATAACATACTGCTTATTTAAATGACCTTAAAGAGAGAGATAAAATAAAAAAATATTACTTATATCTTTAAATTATACTATTAGACTATTTACTATCTAGAGATAACTATAAGAGTAGACTTTTAAACAGACTAGCTGTACTAAAGATTAAACTAAATAAATAGAATACTAGATAAATTTTAGTATATAAATATTTATTAATTTTATTAGCTATAATTACTACCTCTAGAGCGCTAGTAATATACTATATTTATTTCTAATATAAAAATATACTCCTGCGTGAGGAAGAGAACGTGTTAATTATATTTAAACTAATTAAAAATATAGTCTACTAGTTTATAATATTAACTAAATTTAATAAAATGTTTAGTTTTTTTAACTGGATGCTACATATACGCATGTATGCTTATACTAGAGTAAAGAATATTATAAAAACTAGGTATATATTATAGAATAAAAACTACCTTCTTATTAATAAGTAGAGCTTTATATTAGCTAATTTCTAGTCTATAGCTAAAAGCCTTTATAAGATAGTATAATTACAGCTACTAAAAGATATTTTACTTTTAAATATTAATAAGATAGGAGACGTGTAATTAGGAACTATACTATTACTAAAGCTTTTACTAAATAAGTTTATAAATTAACTAGTAGAAATAGCTAAGAGCTAGAGCTTTCTAAAACATCTAGATAATAAACTAAATAACTAAATAAACTAGCTATTTAATCAGGTTTTAACTAAAACCTAACTATAAAAGAGATTTATATATAGTATTAATTATAGCTAATAGCTATTATAAATCTAATAGCGTAATTAAGCTGTAGCTAAGTACATAAAAAAAGTATATAAGTTTAAGAAAAAGAAATTTATATTAGTATATATATTAAAAAGTGCTCTAGCTTACGGCTCTGAAATCATTATAATTTAGTATAAAAATAGTAAAAAAGAGATTAGATATTAGGGTATTTTTACTAAGAAAAGTATAATCTTATTTACTATAACATACTATAAAGATTATAGCTTTAGTAAATGCGTTAAAACTATCTATTAATATATTCTTAAAGAGATAAGAGAAATTATAGTTTACTATCTTAAGCTTAATTAGTTATTTATAAATAACTTATAAATGTTTTATAAAAACGTTATATGTTATATAGCATTTTTATAGGAGCCTAAGCCCAAGAACAAGTAGACTAATAAGAAAAAAAATAAAAATAAAAGTAGGTATAAAGATAAGAGTAATAAGAATAAAGAGAAAGGTAGTAAAAATAAGAAAGTAGTAAATCTAAATAAATTCTAAAAAACAGATTATACTTAACATGTGATATAAAAGTAGATCTCTATATATTTAAATATAATATTCTTAATAAGTATATAGTGACATGCCTACTTAGCTATTTACTAAAAGCTAGTAAAAAACAACAGAATAGTTAAGACACTAAATATAGTATATTATAACTAAAAACCTGTTAGGTAAAGTAATGCCTATATAAAGCAATCTAAATATAGCTACTAAATAAAAGAAAAAGTTTATAGTAGGGCTTTAATAAAGTCTTTATTCTAGACTATAGCTAAGCATAAAAAGTTTTAGTATATTAGTATAAACTAACACTATATACTAGATTTTTAGTTAGTATAAGTAAAGAGGTATATATATTTAGCCACTTAATTATAAATACTTATATAGTAAAAAGAAGAAAAGCTATATTAATAAATAGTACTAGTAAATATTAATTTTATTATATAACTAAAATAGCTTATTAGACAGCTAGATGCTATATTTTAAGACATATAAGAAATTAAGCTAAAGACTATTATATAGCGCTAATTACGCGTGCTCGTAATTATAGCTATAAGTAGTAAAAAATATATACTCTTTATACTACCCGCTTCCATCTCGCCTAATAGAGGTGTAATTATAGTTATTATATTATTAATATTTTTATAAATAGACCTTAAGGATTACTGTGATTATCTTAGAATCTATTATATAAAATAAAATAAAAGAAAACTATTATACTAAATAAGTATTATACTCATCACACCTAAGTCAGCCGTTATAAAGATGTTTAGTTAATTTATTAATAAAAAATATATAATATACTAACTAGACTATATTATCTTTAATAAGTACTATATCTTAATTAAATTAACACTAAACTAGTAACTACAGTTTTTAAAGCTTATAAAGATAATAGAAAAAGATATTTAGGTTATATATTTTATAGTAATATTATTATTTATATAACAGCCAGCATTCTTTAAAGCTACTAATCTAAATATATAAAATATAAAGGTCTTTTAGGACTATACTACTTATATTAATATTAAGTACTAGGTACAGAAATACAGACGTAACACGCTTAATAAGACTATTATATAGCTAGTAAAAGTAAAAAGAAAATAGTATTTATCTACCGCATAAATTATTATATACTATTAATCTATTAAGAAAACGAAATAGCTTAGAATACTGGTTAAATATACTACCTATTATAAGAAAACAGACACGGATAAAGAGAAGTCATAGATAGTATAATAATTTACCTCTAAATAAGAAAAGCTTATTATAGTAATTAATATATTAAGACTTAGTTTAAATATTACTAAAATACGCGTGGTAATTTACATAGCTATATATAAGCTTATATACTAATATATTTAAAAGAGTAGCTAAGTAAAGTAATTAGAACTTAAAAGTAAAACCATTATATTATAAGCCTACTAAGAGAGGAAGAATAGAGCTTTATAAAAAAAAACTAGTTATAAATTAAAGCTTTTTATAAGGTAGTTTCTTAATAATAGTCAGTATCAACAAATCTCCATAAACAGAAAAATAGATAGTAGAAAGGATAGATAATAGTATAAACTAAATAAAAAGAAATATAACTTATATTAATAAAATCCTAGCAGGCTTAAGTGTGTTGTTATAGAGAAAAATTAAAAAATATAAAAAAAAAAACTAACACAGCAGGCAAATACAGAAATACAGAAAATAAAAAAAGTAAATAAGTAAATAATAGTAATTACTATAAAATAATAATAAGTTGAAATTAGATAGCAGCATAAAATAGAGTAGGTAGGATATAAATTAGAAAATCTATAAATCTTATTTAAGTACTAGAGCTAGGCATGTGTTATCTATATAATCTATAAAAAAAATAAAAAGATATAACTAAAAGAATTATTTAGCTACTAGCGGATTACAGCTACAGTATATATAAAATAAAGTTTAGTAGCTAGAAATAGTATTATTTTAGTTATACTTATAGTGCAACTTCTGCTGGGCGCTATAAGCTATATATAATTTATAAAAAAAGAAAATACATATATATAAAGCGTTCTAGAGAAGAAAAACTAGATTATATTAATATATTAATATATTAAAGCATGCTATTACAGCACTACTAGCCTTTTAAAAGAATTATTACTAGAAATAGCTAAAAAGACAGCAGCTAAAGGAAAAGCAAATCTATAAGAATAAAAAAAAAATAATTAGTAAAGTAATTTAAAAAGAAAACAAAGCTAGACCAGTAAGAAGTAAATAAGATATATTATTTTTTTTATATAATAAGAGATAGAATTTAGTATAAAATATTTACTACCCAACACGTTTTCCCATTTAAAATATAGAATAAAAGTAAAAAAGTAAAAGTAAAAATAAATCTATTCAAACCATAAAAATATTAGTAAAAATATAAAATAAAAAGAAATCTATTTAAACTTCTAGAGTATAAAGGAAACCTTATATTTAAATTTTTATAACATATTATTAAGTCAGCGTTGAGATATTTAGGTGTAAAAATCTTAATTTTTAGTAAATTTTAAAGTGTTTTACTTACTTAGGTATTTTACTCACTTATAAACACGTTAATAATAATAAAAAATTATAATAAAATAATTAAACACGTAAAGTACAGAAGAAATAGAAAGATAAATAGTAAAAAAAAATAAAAATATAAAAATTAACAAGTAGAGAGAAAATTAGATAGAAAATAAAAAAAAATATAAATTTTATAAAAAAAAAGTTTTAATATTATAGCAAAAACTAATAATACGAGTAAATAAATTAAATTAATATTATAAAAAAATACACCAAAAAAAAAAACTGTAATTTAAGTGAGTTAGGTAGTTAATTAAATATCTAAATTTATTAGAGAATAAAAGAAGTCCCACAGCCTAAGTAAGTTTATTAGTTTATTAATTAATTAAATTTTTAAACTTATTAGTAAATAAAAAAAGCCCTGCGGCCAAATTAAGTTTATAAGTTTATTAATTAATTAAATATCTAAACTTATTAATAAATAGAAAAAATCCCACAGCCTAAGTAAATTTAATAGTTTATTAGTTAATTAAATATTTAAACCTATTAAAAAATAAAAAAGTACTATAGTCTAAGTAAAAAAATAGTAATTATAAGAAATACCAGGTAAGTATTTTTTAATTTTTTTTTAATAAAAAAAAAATAAGAAGCAAAAGTAAAAAAGGAAAAAAAAATAGAAAAAAAAAAAAAAGAAAAAGAAAAAAAAAGAAAAAAAAAGAGAAGAAAAAGAAAGTAAAAAAGAGAAAAGTAGAAAAAAAAAAATAAAATAAAATAAAATAAAATAAAAAAAAAATAAAAAAAAAATTAAATTAAAAAAAAAAAAATTAAAAATGAAAAATGAAAAATGAAAAATAAACAAAAGAAAATAGTAATTTAAAGTAGTATTTTAAGAATATTATATAAAGAAATAAAGTAGATTTATTTAAATTAGTTATATAAAAAATACTAAGACGCACAAACAGTTAAGTAAATTTATTTAAAATTTTAAAGTAAATTTATTTACCTTTTCTGTAGATAAATTTTACTAAAAATTAAGCAAACAATAGCAGATAGTAGTAGTAATAAAAGATTCTAAAATAATAAAAAAAAATCTTAAAATGCGTTAGATGTATATGTGTGAAAATAAAATTAAAATAATTTTAATAAAATATACACAAGCTAAAACGCTTTAACTATAATAGATATAAAATATATAAATAAGCGTTTATCTAGGTACAGGTACCAAATTAATACTTATTTTTAAAAAGTTAAGTTAATATTAATTATGTATTTTAAGTTATACTAAAATTAAATTTTTTACTTAAGTATATTTAGATACATTATCTTAGTATAGTTATATAATAATAGTTTATATAGTTATTATATTTAGAGTTAGGCACTACATAAGTCGTCTCTTTACCTAAGCTAAAATTATAGTATAGTATTTAAATTATAGCATGCCTTAATATGCGTATTACCAGACTACAAAAGTATATAATAAATTTAGACTAAAAAAGATAATAACTCTAGGAAATATTTTTAGAAATAATTTAACTATAAATACTAGATATAGACTAGCTTAATAATACCTATTTTTATAATTTAAATAGCTTAGGTAAGATAAGTTAACGTAATACTTAAACTAATTTAGTACTTAATACTATTACTTAAGACTACGTAGGCGTAAAGTTCTTCTTACTTTTTTTATTCTTATTATTCTAAACTTTCTCTACCTTGTATATAGTTAGTGGTAGCTTAGCTTTAATGTAGAGTAACTTCTTTTTATTAATTAAATTACCTATAATACTATTAGAATCTAGCTAAGAATTAAAAGCCTGGCTAGTATTATATATTATAATTAATTCTTTTAATAAGCTTAAGTTAGATATGCTATTCTCTAATATAAAGTATCTACTCTACTTATATATTACTAATTAGATTATAAGGTATTAGATAGAGACTACCTTACTTAAGTGTATTAATAGCTTTATACTAATAATAAGCTTACTATAAACGCTTATTAAAGATACTCTTCTTCTTATCTATAGTATTTCTATAAACTAGCTATAATAAAGCTTTTTTTTATCTCTATTTATAAATTTTCTTTTCTATTATAACTATAACTCTAGTCTCTATTCTCTATCTAGTTCTCTTTCTTAAGTGCCTTAATTCTTTTAGTGTATATATTAGCTAAGAAGGCTATTACCTAGTAATATTAAATATAAATAGTAATAAGCTAATTTTTATAAAAGTTTATTATATCCCAAGCATAATAAAACGTTTTGTTAAGGATATTATACTAAAATAAATAGTTATTATATAACAGCTATAGTAGAGTTCTTTTAATAAGACTTAATAAAATCTTAAAAGGCTTAATAACAGAAAAGGGTTTAGTATATATTAGAAAAAAAGTTTTAATATTCTACTAAGCTTTTAAAAAGGAAGTGGCGTGGTACTAGACAGCTAGATTACTTAAAGCATAAATATTTTAAAGTATAATAATAGCTATTACATATAAAGTATAAGTAGTATTATAGAAAGAAAACTTAATAATATATTTATTAATAATTCTAGTAACAGGTTGTTTAATGATCTAGGTAATATTAGTCTTATTTTTATATAATATAAAGATATAAGTATTATTGTTATAGTTAGCATGCGCAAGTAATAAGTAAGCGGAAGCATAACCTAATTATATTAAACTAAAAAGCAGAGTGCTGCTATGAAGGCTGAAGCTATATACCCCTACTAAGGCTAAGCCTAAGCATGAGCCAGGCATGGGCTTGAGCATGAGCTAGGCATAAGCCTAAGCTTAAATCTTAGCTGTGACTGCAGTACACGCCGTTACATTACCCCCCTCCAAAGCTCAGTTTTTACGTACAATAGGGAGCTCAAAATTGAGCTGAGAATAAAAAGAATCAGAATAGTTTACCGGCCCTACAGAGAGAGCTCGCGAACTAGGTCGCAATTGTCGTCGCTACTATCATTACTTGTCTCATACTCGTGGTAGTCATATTCATCTGGTTCCCAAAGGGTTTGATGCTTGATTGCTAATGGCTTAGCAGCAGCTGGTGTTTGTAGGAGCCTTAGGCAGCTCTGAACCCAGTGTGTTTATAAGCCACAGCGTACACAGCATCCAGCTTTCCTTTATTAGAGCTGTTGCGACGGGGTAACTGACTGTGTTCTAGTCATATAGGCGGCGTGGGTAACCTTAGCGACATTAATTGTGTTGATATTAAGCGCTTCTGCTACAGAGAGGTCCATTTTCTCTGCTCTTAGCTAGGCAGGAGCTGAGTATAATGAGTATGTTGCTAATCATGTTGCTAGGCGCTGAGTGGCCTATAGGAATTCTGGGTATTTATCTGATAACAGCAGTTGACTATCCAGTGAGCGCTGGATTGAGACGTTAAGACCTTAGTGGAATGTTGTGATTTTGACGGCGGCAGGCTAGTCTCTTCTCTTGGCTTCGTGTAGGATCCGTTCAAAGCGTGCAATATAGACAGGCAGCGGCTCATACTCTTATTACTTGACTTTATGCAGAGCCTACTATACCTCACAGATCTCATTCAGGTTGGAATAGACTCGTTCCAGCTGCGTCGTGATATCATGCCAGTCCCATTAACCACGTTCCTCAGCATCTAACAGCTGTGGAAGAACTATTGCCTAGATCTGTAATTCAAGGTTATCCCACACGAAGTAGAACTTCACTGTATCGTCTCCTATAGCCTGTCCATTAACGGCTATCTTGGCATTGATTGTAGGGAGCCAGGTCTTGAACCTATATAGCTTTCCGTCAAACTTAGTAGGCGTAGGAAGGACGGATCTAGGTCGTAAGAAGGTGGCAGAGGCGATGATAATAAGAGTAGCTCTTAGAGTCTAGTTTTCTATACGCAGGCTCTAGATCTCCTGGTGGAATTCAACTCATAGAGCCTAGATTTCAGCCTGGAGTTACTGAATAGGGTCGTTCATCATGAAAAGAAGAGAAGGGCGAAAAAAGAGAAACCGTGTGCATATAGAGCTAAAACGTAGCGGCCTTTGCTACATTATCTAGCTAGTCGTGTACGTGTGCGTATACATGTGCGTGTGTAGAGTAAGAATATAAGAATACTTAACTAGCTTTATCCTCTAAAAACAGCTAAGGGTCGCCTCTGTCTTCACGTATTAGCTAAGATAGGGTAGGTTAAGCTTAGTGATTAAGACAGGTGCGTGTATATAATAAGGATATGAGAATACTAAGCTACCTTTATTCTCTAAAGATAGCTAAAGAGTTTAATATAATATTACAGTTAGCATACGCAAGTAACAAGCAAGCGGGAGTATAACCTAACTATATTAAACTAAAAAGCAGAGTGCTACTATAAAGGCTGAAGCTATATACTCCTACTAAAACTAAACTTAAGTATAAGCTAGATATAGACTTAAGTATAAGCTAAGTATAAGCTTAAGTATAAGCTAGGCATAAGCCTAAGCTTAAACCTTAGCTATAACTACAGTACACGCCGTCACAATTATGCTTAATAAAAAGAATATTTTTATAAAATACTATTAAATTAAGAGACTGTTTTTTCTCTAAAGTTTATAACTTTTACCTCTTAACACGCCTCTACTCAGCGTGAAGAGTGTTATTTATAAAAATAATTTTTAAAACTAATTCTTCTTCTAATAGTACGTTTATTTCTTTAATAAAGTTACTAGGCTAGCTTAATTCTAATTCTTATAAACTTATAAAGTATAGTTTATTTAGCTTATTTAAGTTATTTTATTTACTTAATATTTCTAAATTCACTATCCTAGCACGTTTAGCACCTAGTGTCTGACTAATTATAATAAAATACTTAATAGAATATAAAAAAGAGTCTAGTAGTCTTTATATAAAAAGAGATTTATTAGTATCTTCTATAAATAAAAATACTACGTAAGCTAGTGCCTTCTAGTATATATCTAAAAGTATAGTTTTAGAAAGTATTTTATATAGTAGCTAGATAGCTAATAATATGAAATTAGCCATAAAAACAGAATTATACTTAATTAAGTTATTAGAAACTAGCTATCTAGTATTATTACTATTGGATAGAGTATTTTTACTAAAATTTAGCTTTACTATTTTCTAAAAAAGCCTCTAGTAATACTTATTAGGTATAAAGTAAAAATACTTACATAAAAACTCTAGCTTTTTAGTAGTGGTAAAGCTTTAGATATTATTATCTAATTATTAAATAACTTATTTAAATAAGTATACCTAATGTAATTCCTGTAACAGCAATAATAGCTATAATATATTTAAAATAAGAGATTAATAGTATGAGATAAAAGGGGGTTATATATAGTATAGTATTAAAATATATTAGCTATACTAAAACCCCCTAATTTCTAGATCTGATAAGACTAAAAGTTATGGCCTATACTATTTAAATAATTTACTATATCCATTATATTAATAAGCTAATTAAAACGGCTGATAATTTAAATTTAAGTAAATTTTATAAAAAAAAAAAAAAGAAAGTGACTAACGCGTAGATATAACATAAAAATATAAAAGCTATTAACATATTTATATTTAACTAAAGTTAATAGAGCCGTTTAATAAGCTATTTTAATATATTCCTAAGTATTAAGTAGCTATTTATAGATAGTATATTATTATAATACTATTAATATAATTCTTTACGTATCTAAGAAAGTATTATTTAAGTATATTAGTAATAGTATAAGAAGAAATTATAGCAGTAATAAAGTTATTAATAGATCTTATATAAAGGCTAGAGAATATACTTATTCTAAAATAAACAAAGAAACTAATTAACAGCTTTTTAGTATATAGAAATAGTATAATATATCTATCTGAGCAGTATTAGTACACATGTAGGATAATTTAAGGTATTTAGGGCTATTATAAATAAAAGCATATATAAGTAAACAGTTAAAAATAAGGCGAAAATACTAAAAGAAAAAGTAAATAGTCTAATAATAAAATATAATAAAATAAGTAGGCCTGTTAATATCTTTTTAAAATAGCCAACGCATAGCCCGCGTACTTTCTAATATAAGTAAAAAAAATAAATAAAGAAGAAGTAAACATTACTTTTTAGATTAATATAATAAAGCTTTAATAGTAACAAAGAAAAGTTAATAAAATAATATAGAAAATAAGTATCTAGAAAAGAAGCTGCTATTTAGCTAATATATAAATTAAGTTTACTAAGTAGCTAATATATTTATAGGACTTTTCTAAACTAGGCCTATTATAATTCACACGGCTGGCTAATAGAGAAAGAAAGAAATAAAATAAAAAGCCTAAAATAGAAAAAGAGTAGGGGCTAAGAAGAGTATATAATATAATAAAATAGCTTATATAAAAGGTCTTTTAGATTAGTTAACTAGAGATAGTTAGATAATCTACGCTTAAGTTTATTAACTAGCATAAAACTAGTATAAAAACTAATAAAGTTTTATTCTATTTAAAGTAGAGAGTTCTAACCGTACGAAAGTATAGCTAATAGCTAGTTATTATTCTCTAATACTTATAATATATATATACTAGAGCAGAGCAGCCGCTTTATAAGCTTTTAAGTAAATAATAAGTATATATAAAGATACTATAACATACTACTTATTTAAATAACCCTAAAGAGAGAGGTAGAGTGAAAGAATATTATTTATATCTTTAAATTACGCTATTAAACTATTTACTATCTAGAGATAACTATAAGAGTGGGCTTTTAAACAGGCTAGTTATATTAAAAATTAAACTAAATAAATAAAGCACTAGATAGGTTTTAGTGTATAAATATTTACTAATTTTATTAACCATAATCACCACCTCTAGAGCGCTAGTAGTATATTATGTTTATTTTTAATATAAAGATATACTTCTATATAAGAAAGAGAACATACTAACTATATTTAAGCTAGTTAAAAACATAGTCCGCTAGTTTATAATATTAACTAAATTTAATAGAATATTTAGTTTTTTTAACTAGATACTACATATACGCACGTATGCTTATGCTAGAGTAAAAAATATTATAAAAACTAAATACATATTATAAAATAAAGATCACCTTCTTATTAATAAGCAGAGCTTTATATTAGCTAACCTTTAGTTTATAACTAAAAGTCTTTATAAGATAGTATAACTATAGCTACTAAAGAATATCCTATTTTTAAATATTAATAAGATAGGAGATGTGTAACTAGGAACTATATTATTACTAAAGCTTTTACTAAATAAGTTTATAAATTAACTAGTAGAAATAGCTAAGAGCTGGAGCTTTTTAAAGTATTTAAATAATAAACTAAATAGCTAAGTAAACTAGCTATTTAATTAGATTTTAACTAAAACCTAACTATAGGAGAGGTTTATATATAGTATTAACTATAGCTAATAGCTATTATAAATTTAATAGCATAATTAAGCTATAGCTAAGTACATAAGAAAAGTATATAAGTTTAAGAAAAGAAAATTTATATTAGTATATATATTAAAAAATGCTCCAGCCTGTGGCTCTAAAATCATTATAATCTAGTATAAAAATAGTAAGAAAAAGATTAGATATTAGAGTATTTTTACTAAGGGAGATATAATCTTATTTATTATAATATATTATAAAAGTTATAGCTTTAGTAAACGCGTTAAAACTATCTATTAATATATTTCTAAAAAGATAAGAGAGATTATAGTTTACTATCTTAAGCTTAGTTAATTATTTATAAATAACTTATAAATACTTTATAAAGGCGTTATATGTTATACGGTATTCTTATAAGAGCTTAAGCCTAAAAACAAGTAAACTAGTAAAAAAAAAATAAAAACAAAAATAAGTATAAGAATAAAAGTAATAAAAATAAAGAGAAAGATAGTAAAAATAAGGAAGTAATAAATTTAGATAAATTCTAGAGAACAGATTATACTCAGCGTGTGATATAAGAGTAAACCTCTATATATTTAAATATAATACTCTTAATAAATATATAGTTATATGTCTATTTAGTTATCCACTAAGAGCTAATAAAAGACAGTAAGGTAGTTAAAATACTAGATATAATATATTATAACTAGAAACCCGTTAGGCGAAGTAATGCCTATGTAAAGCAATCCAGATATAACTACTAAATAAAAGAAAAAGTTTATAGTAAGGTTTTAATAGAGTCTTTATTTTAGACTATAGCTAAGTATAAAAAGTTTCAGCATATTAATATAAACTAACACTATATACTAGGTTTTTAGTTAGTATAAGTAAAAGAGTATATATATCTAGCTACTTAATTATAGATATTTACGTAGTAAGAAGAAAAAAAGCTATATTAATAAATAGTACTAGTAAATATTAATTTTATTATATAGCTAAAGCGGCTTATTAGATAGCTAAATACTATATTTTAAGATATATAAAAAGCTAGACTAAAAGCTATTATGCAGCGCTAGTTACGCGTACTTATAATTATAACTATAAATAATAAAAAAAATATACTTTTTATACTACCTACTTCTATCTTGCCTGATAAAAATATAACTATAGTTATTACACTATTAATATTCTTATAAGTAGACTTTAAGGATTACTATAATTATCTTAAAATCTATTATATAAAATAGAATAAAAGAAAACTACTATACTAGATAAGTATTATCCTTATTATACTTAAGTTAACTATTATAAAGGCGTTTAATTAATTTATTAATAAGAAGCATATAATACACTAACTAGACTATATTATTTTTAATAAGTATTATATTCTAACTAAATTAATACTAAACTAATAACTATAGTTCTTAAAGTTTACAAAGATAATAGAAAAGGGCACTTAAGTTATATATCTTATAGTAATATTACTATCTATATAGCAGCTAGTATTCTTTAAAGCTACTAGTCTAAATATATAAAATATAAAAATCTTTTAAAACTATACTACTTATATTAATATTAAATACTAGGTACAGAAGTACGCACGTAACACGCTTAATAAGACTATTATATAACTAATAAAAATAAAAAAAAGATAGTATCTATCTACCACACAGATTATTATATACTGTTAATTTATTAAGGAGATAAAATAACTTAGAATACTACTTAAATATACTATCTATTATAAGAAAGCAGGTATAAATAAAGAGAAGTTATAAATAATATAATAGTTTACTTCTAGACAAGAAAAGCTTATTATAGTAACTAATATATTAGAACTTAGCTTAAATACTGCTGGAGTATGCGTAGTAATTTATATAGTTATATATAAACTTATATACTAATATATTTAAAAAAGTAACTAAGTAAAGCAATTAGGACTTAAAAGTAAAATTATTATATTATAAGTTTACTAAAAAAGAAAAAATAAAGCTTTATAAAGAGAGACCAGTTATAAATTAAAGCCTCCTATAAAATAGTTTTTTAATAATAGTTAGTATCAACAAATCTCTATAAACAGAGAGATAGATAGTAGAAAAAATAAATAATAGTATAAACTAAGTAAAGAGAAATATAACTTATGTTAATAAAATTCTAGTAGACTTAAGCATACTATTATAAAAGAAAACTAAAAAATATAAGAAAAAAAGCTAGCACAGCAGGCAAATACAGAAATATAGAAAGTAAAAAAAATAAATAAATAAATAATAGCAATTACCATAAAACAGCAGTAAGTTAAAATTAGATAGTAATATAAAATAAAGTAAATAGAATATAAGCTAGAAAATCTATAAGCTTTATTTAAGTACTAGAGCTGAATATATATTATCTATATAGCCTATAAAAGAAAAATAAAAAGGCATAACTAGAAGAATTATTTAGCTACTAGTAGATTATAGCTATAGTATATATAAAATAAAGTTTAGTAGCTAGAAATAGTATTATTTTAGTTATACTCACAGTGCAACTTCTACTAGGCGTTATAGGCTATATATAATTTATAAAAAAAAAAAAATACATATACACAAAGCGTTTTAGAGAAGGAAAACTAGATTATACTAATATATTAATATATTAAAACATGCTATTATAGCACTACTAGTCTTTTAAAAGAATTATTACTAAAAATAGCTAAAGAAATAACAGCTAAAGAAAGAACAAGTCTATAGAAATAAAAAAAAGTAATTAGTAAAATAGTTTAGAAAGAAAATAAAGCTAGGCCAGCAAGAAGTAAATAAGATATATTATTTTTTTTATATAATAAAAAATAGAATTTAGTATAAAATATTTACTACCCAACACATTTTCCTATTTAAAATGTAGAATAAAAGTGAAAAAGTAAAAGTAAAAATAAATCTATTTAAACTATAAAAATATTAGTAAAAATATAAAATAAAAAAAAACCTACTTAAACTTCTAGAGTATAAAGGAAACTTTATATTTAAATTTTTATAACATATTATTAAGTAAGCGTTAAGATATTTAGGTATAAAAATTTTAATTTTTAGTAAATTTTAAAGTATTTTATTTACCTAGATATTCTACTCACTTATAAACACGTTAGTAATAATAAAAAATTATAATAAAATAATTAAACACGTAAAGTACAGAAGAGATAGAAAGATAAATAGTAAAAAAAAAAAAAAATATAAAAATTAACAAGTAAAAAGAAAATTAGATAGAAAATAAAAAAAAATATAAATTTTATAAAAAGAAAGTTTTAATATTATAGCAAAAACTAATAGTACGAGTAAATAAATTAAATTAATATTATAAAAGAATATACTAAAAAAAACCGTAATTTAAGTGAGTTAGGTAGTTAGTTAGATATCTAAATTTATTAGAGAATAAAAGAAATCCCACGGTCTAAGTAAATTCGTTAGTTTATTAATTAATTAAATTTTTAAACTTATTAGTAAATAGAAGAAGCCCTGCGGCCTAATTAAGTTTATAAGTTTATTAATTAATTAAATACCTAAATTTATTAGTAAATAGAAAAAGTCCTACAGCCTAAGCAGATTTATTAGTTTATTAATTAATTAAATATTTAAACCTGTTAGAGAGTAAAAAGGCGCTATAACTTAAGTAAAAAAATAATAATTATAAAAAGTACCAAGTAAGTATTTTTTAATTTTTTTTTAATAAAAAAGAAAAGTAAGAAGCAAAAGTAAAAGAGAAAAAAAAAGTAAAAAAAAAAAAAAAAAAAAAAAAAAAAAAAAAAAGAGAGAGAAAAAGAGAGAAGAAAGAGAAAAATAAAAATAAATAAAAATAAAAAAAATAAAAAATAAAAAATAAAAAATAAAAATTGAAAAATGAAAAATAAAAAATGAAAAATGAAAAATAAACAAAAAATAAAAAAAGGTAGTAATTTAAAGTAGTATTTTAAAGTAGTAGTAAAAAGTAAGTAAAAAGTAATAAAGTATAGAAAAAAAAAATAGAAAAAAAGAAATAGAAGTAAAAGAAAAAAGTAAAGATAGAAAAAAGAAATAAAAGAATTAGTAGAAAAAGAAAAATAGAAGTAAAAAAAACGTCAGGAAAAAAATTAGTGGCATTTTTATAGTATTTAGTAGTATTTAGTGGCTATTTACGTATTTTACGTATCTTATTCTATAGCTTATAGTCTTAACTTTAAAGTAATATTAAAGCCGCTAAACATAATACCATCTTATAAGATACTATAAAATACGTAATTATATTCTCTAAAGCTTTTATTATTATTTGCGATATTTACATAATTTATTAATTATATATATTTTATAAATTTAACGCTTTGCGTTAGGAAAAAAATTGGTGGCATTTTTATAACATTTTACATAACCTGCTTTATAGCTTATAGTTTTAACTCTAAAATAGTATTAAGCTATTAGATATAATACTATCTTATAAAATACTACAAAATACGTGATTATATTCTCTAAAGCTTTTATTATAGTTCATGATATTTATATAATTTATTAATTACCTATATTTTATAAATTTAACGCTTTCTAAATGTATTATATATTTATTTATTTTATATATATAATATATACACTTCTATCTATATATTAAGCCGTAATAAGTAGTAATTAACTGTAGAAAGACGTAAAATATATAATACTAGCCTTTTATATTATTAATAAGCTTTATACTAATTATACTTATAATCTACTATACATGTGTACTGTAGTTAATGTATATTATATATTTTAAACTACAGTTCTAAATTAGTAGCTATCGCTAATTTACTATATAAAGTAATAAAATAATATATAAGCTTTATTTACTTTTCTTTTTTTTACTATTATTTTTTTTTAATTTACTTAAAGTACTTCTTGTGCTTATTATTTAAATTTATAAATTTTAATATAACCTATCTATCTTTAGTCCACACACGGGTCTTTATATTCTCTAAGATATTATTATCTATAATATCTATATCTATAGTATTCTTAATAAGGATATACTATAGAACATTATTATTAATTACTTTTTTAATTATATTAGTGTCTTAAAAGGTTATAAGATGCTTCTAAATAGCAATAAGATTATAACTATAAAATATTAAAATCGTATTTTTAGTATACTACAGGAAAAGGACCTTATATATGGGTTTAAAAAGTTATAGATATAGAAATAGTTAGATATTATTAGAATCCTATTATAATATATTAATTAGCTTATGTATAGTCTATACTGTAGTATATAGAAATAATAAACTACTATAAGTTATAGTAATTAGAGGTGTATATTATTATAAGGTGGTAAAATTAATAAGGTATTTATACTTATATCCTATAGTACAACTATAAAGCCGTTATTATACTCTAAGTTTAAGTCTTTTAGGTTTTTTATAATATCTTTATAAGAATTATTAATCACTTGCTAACTGAGTTATATTTATTATAGTATTATATTTTATATTTTATTAACCTATTATAGAAGTAGCCTATGTATTTTGTTGGCGTATTTAGATTTATAGTTCTTTTATATATTCTACAATCACTCCCAAGTATCTATAGTAGTATTTAGTAGGTATAAAAGGAATATTATTAGATTTTATCTATAATTATTATATTAGTCTTAAACTTTAGAGTTATTTTTATTTTATTCTTATATTCTTTAAGAGTATGCCGTATTGCTAGGCAGATTAGCTATATTATATTAAACATTATTAGTACAAAGAGATCAGCGCTATTTTTATTAAAAATAAGTAACTTTAAATTAGTATTAAAAAATACATACTTAACGCAGCGTGTGATAACTAGTAACCTAAAATATATTACTCTATACTAGTTCTTATTAGTTATATTAAAATTAATATATATAATACTAACCAGGCCACCTAGCATAAAGCTATTATCTTTAAGTAATTTATTTATTTTTATTATAATATTAGCCTCTAGCTCTAAACAGTTATAGCTTCTAGTAATAACTTTATATATTATATTTATTAAGAAAGAATGAAACACGCTAAGCTGATTATATAACTATAATACTAGTTAGTATATTACTACTAAATTTAGTGGTATTATATCTTATGTGTTATTATTTCTAGTATTATATTTAATACTTTACTAGCTACTATATTATAGCTTTTTATAATATCTATTATATTACTCTATATCTATATTATTATTGTATTTAGGCTACTAATATTTGTCTCTAGCTAAAGAAATAAATAAAAAGTCTTAAGGAATAAACCTATCATTATCCGTATAATAAAATATAATAATATGATATAATATATTACTATATTAGCAGAATTTAATATCTCTTTAATCTATTATTTATAATTCTCTTATAGTAGTTATTTATCTAAGTAATGCTTTTATTATTTATAGGATGTAAATTTATATACTATAGTCTCACTTAGTATTATTAAACTTCCGCTTAATAAGAATAAAATAAAATATTAAGATAATATTTCTAGTAAAGTTAATACTGTATTATACTATAAGATATAGTTATATTAACTAAATCCATATATTTATACTAGCGTAAACTATTATATTAAATGTAATATTATCTCTTTCTAGAGCTAGCTTATCTACTATATATACTCTTTTATAATTTTATTATCTAATCTATTTATATATTTTGTTATGTAAAGGAGGCGTTCTTATGCTTAATAGCTAATTTACTAATAATTAAGTCCAGTATTATATTATACGTTTATTCTAGAGAGTAGATAGTAAGTAATTAAGATAAATTAATAAAACTAATTAGCTCTTATATAGATACTGCTGTGCTAAGAGGTGCTAGACATTTTATAATTCTATTACTATTATATTCTAAATAATAGTATATTTAACTTTAATATTCCGCGTTAGCTCTATTACTAAAAGTAGTTAGTATACTAATTTATTAACTATAGATATCTTAGAAAGGTAGTCTTTTAATTTATATATTATAAACTAAGTAGTTTAGCTTATTCTAGTATAGATTTAAAATAAGTCTCTTTTAAGTAGTATATAAATAGAGTCCGTTTCACAATTAACATATATTCTATAACTAGAGTATATAATAATATAAATAATAGAAAGGAATAAGAGAATAGTAATTATTAAGTTAACACAACTTACTTAGTTTTTTATAATTATAAGAATTTGCTACTAATTAGTGTAATTTCGCGCCACCTATAGGACGTTAGTATATATTATAGTAATTTATAGTAATATTAGCTGTATATCCCTTTTATTACCCTATAGCCTATAATTACTTTCTTATAAACCTATTAACTTGTGTCTTATTTACGTGTTCGAAATCTTTATTATATATAGTATTATATATATCCTAGTTACTATAGCTGTTTATAAAGAAGGTATCTATAACACTAATATTTATTAGCATAAAAGAAACTAGTCTTATAACGTGACTAATATTATATATTTAGAGGACATCTAGCATACACTTTATCTTAGTATTAGATAGCTTTATATTCTATACTTTTAGTATTCTAGTTTTTATATTAATCTTGTTTCTATTATAGACATAAAGAGTTTCCACTAAAGTCCTAGTATATACTATATACTTATTATTACTATTAAGTTAGCTTATGTTCTAGATTAATAGTAGTAGCTAAAGTTTTTCTATTTTATTACTACAGAGACTATTATTTACCTGCTTATATTCTTATATTATTATATTATTATAATAAGGCGTAACTATATCTGACTACTTTAGTATATAATAAGTAAGAACTTTATTAAGCTTATTTAAATTAGATATATCTCTACTAAGGTGAATATAGTAGATAATACTATAATAAATGCCTATAAATATTATTAATATCTATTTAGCATTAGTATTAAGTTAGTTAACGTTTTAGTTTATTCTCTAAATTCTATTAACTCACTTATAGTATTCTCTTATAAAGGGGGTTAACTTAGATATAAAGCTTATTATTTCTATTTACTACTATACCTCCTTAGCTGTATACTAGAAATCTGTGCTAATATTTTAGTCCCTAAGTGCTTAAGTATTAAAGCTATTAATATTTTACATATATAAATAATATATATATATATTAATAAGAGGACTTAGTTATATTATCTATATTATATTTATCTTATCTATAGTACTAATTATAGTAGTTAGCTTCTATAGTTAAAGCTTAGCTTAGATTATTATATTTAGATATATAGTATTATATTATACTATCTGCTTCTTATAAGTGTTCTGCTTATTAATTCTATAGTAAAATTCCTTTTATAGCTTATAAGCCTACTCTAAATACTTTATATCTATATTTCTAATTAATCTAAATTTCCGGATTGCCTTTAGGTAGTGGGTAATGGTATATAGCTTAAAAATATTAAAGTTTAAAGGTCCTACCTTACTTAGTCAGAATAAAAGAAATATGTCTTTAGTTTAATTTATTCTATATATTACTGCTTTTATGTACTAGAGCGTTATATCATCATATATTATATACTATAATAATATAATAAAATTAATAAAGGCTTGAATAAATAATATAGTATCTTTATTATACTTTAATAAAGAAGCTATAACCGGAACTAATTAATATAATAGAGACTTATATATCTTCCTAGTCTACTAATAGATATTTATCTAATTATTTTATATTATTATATTAGTAAACTGTTTTACTTATATAAAGTAAGTAGTAAGAAGTGCCTTTATAGGCAATAATTACTAGCCATAACTATCTATACACGGAATATTAAGTCTTTAGAATTTTCTAGCTTATATCTCGCATTAGAGAAGATCTTGGATCTAATTTAAAAGATATTTACTAGTAAGTTTTTTAAGTACTTAGTATAGAAAATCAGGTACTATTATCACATAGATATTAAATAGTTTATAATTTTATATAAAGTTATAAAAAGAGTAGATATAATCTTTGTTATTTCTATTATAAATTATATAGTTCTTCTATTATTTACATAGCTGTGTTTATATAGTTTAATATATTCTTAAGGGTTATAGCTATAAAATAGCTGTTACTAGATTATATTATTAATCTAGTAGTATATAGTAAACTAAGTAGCTATAGCTATTTTTAACACTTATAAATATAACTTACTCTTTATAGTCAGCTATAAATGTAACTAGAATTAGAAAGTAATATTAAATATATTTATCTATGTATTAGAGACGTATTTTTTCTCTATCAGTCTTTTCTAATACTTTATATAGTATTAGTATTTATATTTAAGTAATAGTAATTTTATTAAAATTTACATTTAAGTATAGCCTTAAAGGCTTTGTATTATACTACTAGCCTTTTAGTATAGTTATTAGGTATATATACTAGAAAGTATATAAGCAGCAGTAAAACTAGTCAGTTTGTTAACCATTAGACACCTAGTCTAATATTTTTAATTATAAGATAAACTAGCTAGATCTTCTTATTACTAGTGTATACTATTAGTTATATTTTATTACTAGCTAATAGAATTAATACTATAGTCATATTATATAGTAATTACTTTTATATTTTTTATTACTAGTTTATAGTGTAAAGCTTATTGTATACTTTTATTTTACTTAATAAGTATTATTTTATAAGCGAGAAGACCATATCACTCTTAAAAAGAATATAATTAATAAGTAGTAATATTATATATAGTATATTATAGTAATGCACTAGCAGCCGTTAATTATTAATAATAATAGTTATTATTTTTTATTATAGTTAAATGTTCTTACTTTAGTTGCGTAGCTATAGTAGCTTTTCTCTAATCTCTTTAATATTCTAGTAAGAGAAATACTTACTATATATTTCTTATAATTATATATTACTTAACTATATATTAATAGCGTAATCTGATGTTTTATAAATTACTTACTATAAAACTTACGTATATTCTACCTTACTATTAAATAGGTAAAGTGGTGTAAGTGTTTTCTTTAATTTACTATTAGCACATTTAATATATAACATACTATTATATAATACTATAATATTATTAATAAGTAGTAGATTTTTTTAATTCTATTCTAAAGGTTTACCTGCAGCACGGCTAGTAATCTCTTTAAATATCTTAATCTAAAAAATATTTATAAATACTTCTATATAAGTTTATTAGTTAGCTTTAGTATTTACTAGGCTGTATTAATTATTCTAAGTAATTAAGATTTTATTATATCCTAAGTCTGCAGTCTGTTTTATTATTTTTCTAATAATATTATTATTTAAAGCTTAAGTAAATAGTTATCTAGTATTCTATTCTAATTTAGCCTTATACTTAGTTAACTAGTATTTTTCTATATCTTAACAGTATGCTAGCACTTTTTTTTTAGTATCTTTAGTATAATTAGGTTTATATATATCCCTTATTTAGTTCTATTAACCTTAGTAGTATTACTTATATTAAATTAGGCCACTAGTACTCTTTAATTTAGTTTTATACTAAATATATTATTACTAAATAGTATTTATTTATGAGTTATAGTATATTCTGCTATACATTTCCCTAACTCTCTACTGTTTATTAGTATTCTACTATTAATATATTTACAGTAATAATAGTCAAAAGATCCCATTATTCTATGTGGTAAGATATAGTTATAGTAAGTTATTATTAAGTTATATAATAATTAATAACAAATTGCTTTAGGGGGAAGGGGGGGGTAATTTACACTAAAATATATTATTTTATTATAGTATTAAGTTAGCCAGAGCTTAACGCGCTAATAATAACATATTTTTTTTATATTTATAAACCTTTCTTTACACTAGTCTTTACTGTTTCTAATATTTTTATTATTATTTATAATGAACTATATTTTATAATATTAATATACTACTAAACTTAAGTAGTATGACTCTATAATAAATCTAAAAAAAGATATATAACTTACTACTAGTTTAGGTATTAATACTAGCTGACTTGACGCCATTAAGTAGATTTTTAAGCAGATTATTATAGAGAAGAGTTTATTATATACTTTATTCTACAAAAAATTAAACATATTACTATATAAGAGAATAATCTAAAAAGTTACTTTTTAAGTAGTAGAATATAAAAAGGTATTAAAGTTATAAATATATAAGATTATATAAAATATACTAGCTCACACGTAGTTAAATATATATAAGAAAATAAAGATATAAAAATAGCTTAGTAATTATATAGTTAGTATAGAAAATAAGCACGCACTTAGCGTAGATTCGTGAATTATATTTATATATAACTATATATAAACCTATAGATATAGTCTTAATTAGTTATTAATATTACTTTATAGTTAGTAGCTAGATAGTATAAACTTAGTTTTATATATAGATGTAGCTTTAAGTCTGGTAATTATATCTCCTATAATTCTAAAACTACACACTATAAAGTACTAGTAGCTTATAAAGATATATATAACTACTAGTATAGATTATAACTTAGTTTGGATATAAACTACTAATATAGATATTATACCTATATAGAATAATAGAGCGTTAAGGGCTGCCCTGTTTTAGATAGTTTATAATAAAACAAGCTAAATAATATTTACTACTATTTATAAAAATAGTATATAACTATATACTACTATTATAAGCATGTTACTAATATATATATAGCTTTATTCTTATTACAGTATGTGTTAAGTAGACTGGCAGAAAGCAGCTAATTAACAAAATAACTATTATTTTATATAAGATAGTTATTAGAGTTATTAGACGTATTAAAATTAAATACTATTACTATAATATATATATAATTACTCTATTTATTAGTATTATTAAATTTTTAACTGAATATAGTGTGCTATATGATACCCTAATCTACTATATTATACCTTAAGTAATAGTAAATTATAGATATTAACTAATAGCTATAATCGCGAGCAGCTTTTTATAAGATATATATTTAGTATTCTAGCTACTACTATTATTAATATATATAACTACTATTAGATTATATTTTACCTATTTTATTATTCTCTTTACTTGTTATATTACTCTAACTAGCTAAGTTCTAGTTATTTCTGTTTTAGTCTCTATTTATTTTATTACTCTTATTAATTAGGTCTTTACTTATTTTATTATTATAACTTTAGTTTTTGCTATTATTATTATCCTAATTAGCATCCTATGTCTTCGCGAAGTTAGAGAGACTAATATTAAATTCTAAGTCTAAACTATATAAAATAAAGTTATTATTATATTTACATTATTAATAAACCTACTTTATAACTACGCTAATATTAAAAGAGACTATTAAATAGTTATAGTATTTCTTTTTCTTTAACTGCTTAAAGTTAATAAACATTTTATTATCTTTACACTATTTAATAATTTTATAGTATATAGTATTTATAAAGAACTTATCTCTAGTATAGTGACTTATAACTATTAGGGTATTACTAATAATAATTAGATTTACTTATAGTCTAGTAATTACTAATAAATTTCTAGCTATATCTCAGACAAACTTCAGCAGACTAGTGATAATAGTATTATAAATTAAAAATTTAACTTAACTATCTTAGATACTATTAATAGTGAAGGCCTAAATTTAGTTAACTTTTAGTATAATTTCCTACTATATAGTGCTAGATAGTTAACTATAATACTATTCTACTAAAGTATATAATTCTATAGTATAAATAATAAGTTATATTATATATAAAATAGTAAGGCTAATTTACACTAGCTTAATACTAAAGTTAATTAGTATTATTATAATATAGAATACACGCCGCGTATAATCTATGTTATAAATAAACTTACTAAATTCATTTACTTACACTATACTCTTAGTAGATAGGAATATAATAATATAGTTATAATAAAGCCTCTTCTTAAAAAAAGCAGCTGCTAACTTAAATATGTCTTTATTTTTAATATTAGAACTAGTATAAAGCTAGCTATATAGCAGGACAGTATTTATAAAGCATGTAATATTTTTAATAAACTAATATTATAGCTAGAATTATATAGTATCTACACCAGCTAACAGTAGACAGCTATATAGGAATACTAACTTTTATTAATAAAAAGAGATATTAGTATTTAGACTAAGCGTAGACTTAAATTAATATATATTACTAAGAAAAATCTAAGGTATAGAATTTCTCTTTTAAATATATATATTTTCTATACTACTTACGTAAGGCCTATCTTATATAAGCTTATTAAAACTATCTAGTTCAGATACTTTACTAGCTTTATTATAAAAGATAGAATATAAAATACTAATAGTGTATACACGCATCTATAAAATAACATTAGAAATTATAAAAATAGTATTTATTTTTTTTACTAGGTTTGTAATTACTATGTTAAATAAGAGCATTAAAGCTATTTTATTATTACTTATTATTTTTTCTTTTATTATAAGTTAGTTAAGGTGCTGACGGAACTCAGTATATTTAGCTAAGTTAAAGTTTATAATAGAATATAGATTTCTATCACTATTAAAGACACCTATAAGACGTAGTAATTACTAACCTTTTAATAAATCTATAAGCTTAAAGTGTTTATTAAAACTAGTAACTTTATTAGCCTTAAACGTACGGTAAATTAGTAGGGCTATACTTAATATATAAGTATTACTATTAACAGAATAATTATCATATATATTATTATTATTATTAATATATTTAGAAGTATTATTAATACTAGCTGTGGTCTACTGTATAATAGTATTTTATTTAAATACTTTAATCTTAGTTACGCGCATGTGCTGGTAAATGATAATAGAAAATATTAAAGCTTTATCTTATAACTAGAGTATCTTATAATTAGCTATAAAAGCAGTATTAATATTCTTAGCTAGTATATTAAGTTAATAATTAAGAGATAAGAGTATTTAGATTCTACAGAGATCCTAATACAGCACTTTAAGTTAATATTAGTATTATATTAATATAATCAGCAGTATTAATTTACTAGTGCTTTTTAGATTTTAGATTAGTAGAATACTATCAGTTATATACTCAAGTACCGTACAGGCTTATTTTTACTTATTATTTAGAAATAGTAAAATAAACTAGCGGGTATTCTTAACTATAATAATACTATACTTATTAATATCATAAAAGAAGTAGTTAATGTGTAGAAGATTAAAAAAGTTATTAGCTATAATAATTTAGCACTTAATTAGAAAGATGCTAATTCTTTACTATATATATTATAAGATATTAATCTCTTAAGCTATTTTAACTTTAGAGATACGCTTATATATATAATACTTTATATCTTAAGACTTAATTAGCGTATTACTTAGTTCCTTAATAGTTATAAATTAATAACTATTTAAGATATACTTCTGCTTAATATTAGAGAGCATAGTAAACATCCTACTTACATAAAGTTAAAAAATAAAGTAAAAGTAGTTATAGCTAGAGTTAAATAGAGTTATATTAATAATAATACTCTTTTAGTTAACAGTATTATCTAAGTCTTTTTTAAAGAAAATTATGTTAATAATTAAGTCTATATAAAGACTAAGCTCTAGAGCTATTTAAATAGTCGTAAAAAAAACTCTATCACTACCTCCAGAAAAAGTAATAAAAAAGATAATAATAAGTATATAAAAGTTCTAGTTAAAGCCTTTTATACCAGCAACTACTAAGTAGAAGCTGATAATAAAATATTTAATAAAATAGTTAAACTAATATCTTATTATAATTTAGTAAGATAGCTAGGTATTTACTGGAAGCTATATATCTAGCTAAATATTAATAATACACCTGTTCTACTAATAGAGTAGAGAATTCTTATATTCTTATTTATTTAAATTAATATTTAAGTCACTAATAAGACTATTAATTTACTTAATACTAAATATAAAAAAGTAGATAATAACTTTTAAGTAAGCTAGTAGCATATCCTAAGTATAATAAATCTATTAAGTATATAGTCTAAAGTTACTATTAATGAAAAAGTGTTTATTAAGTAGAGTATATATACCACTATCAGACTTATCAGAAGCAAAAGTAAATTTAATATAGTATAACTATAATATTATAGTATTTTACAGGAAAATGCGCTTAAGATATTTAAATATTACTAAATATAATAAGTACTAAGTATCTAAGAAAGCAGTATTAACAGCATCTATATTAATAATACTATTAATATTCGTGTTTATGAATTAGATAAGTGCTGTTTTATGTGTATAATTACTATATATCTTACTACTCTTATAAAACACCATAAACTTAATATTATATAAAGTAATATATTTGTTAATAATTTATGTTACGAACTGTACTGTAAGTTAATTCTTATTTAGTAAATTAAATATATTATACGGTTTACCTATCTTAGCGTTATTATTATTACCTTAGAATTTAATATCCTCTACTTAATTATCTAATACTTAACGTGAATTAACTGGACTAGAAGATTATTAAGACTATAAGTTATTATCTATTTTAGTGCTATTTAAAGGAACGTTATTAGAGCTCTATTTAATATCTATAAGCTCTAAAAAAGTAGTAACTATACTAGAGATAATAGTATTTATTATATTAACTATATTTAAAATAATTATAATAATTATTATAGGTAGAGCCTTAGACCCACTTATATAATTATTAATAACGTATTTTATACTTCTATAATTCTTATAGAATTAGCTGTAATAGGTTGTAATATAATTAATTAAACTATAGTTTAAGCACACGCGTGTTAGTTAGTAGTATTTTTATACTAATTTAAAATAATCCTATTTCTTATAACTTTTTATACTATAGTTATAGCGGGTGTTCTAAGTACAGTTATGTTTAAAATAGCTAGTTTTATTATAATTATAATAAAATTATAAGGCTTATTTTTTAGGGCATGCGGTATATATATAGCCTGTTAAGCTATAAATATAATATTTTAAAGTATTAACTATAGATATATAGAGGCTACTAAGCTCAAAAAACCAGGCATTACTAAGCTAAAGATTATTATTAATAAGTAAACTAGTATTAGTAATATCTATACCTAAAGAATACTTAAAGACTATAACTTCTTTTATAAACTTTTTATAGTTACTGACATAGTTGATGTTATAGTTAATAAAATAATCTATAAAAAAGTCTATCCTTAATAGTAGAACATATATTAAATAAGTTATTTATAATATTCTCTTAGTATACTTAAGTCTCTTACTAGATATATAGTATAAGAACTAATTTATTTAATCTATAGGCTAATAAGTCTTCACATCTATAAACTTAACTAGTATAGGTTTAAGTAGTAGGTATAGTATAACTATCTAGTCTATATTAGTAGTATTATTAAGTAAAGGTAAGTAAGATTTATAATAGAAGATAAAATTAATAAATAGAAAGGCCTAAAATTAATCTATAACTTAAAGTCTTAGCATGACTGTATATAGTAGTATAATATATATTAAAGCTAGTAATAACTAACGCGCTAATACTTACTACCTATAGTATAATATAAACTTATAAAAACTACCCTACCTAGCTTATTTTATAGTATAGGTTAGGTAATATTCTAGTACTGTTAAACTCTTATAGTTTATAATATAAGCATATAGTATAGGAGATAAGAGACTTAAAAAAGAAGAAATTTAAGTAAATAACTTTAAATCTTAATATACTTTATATAGTACTTAAAGTGAATTAGAATTTAGTAGCATATTAAGCACGCTACACTATTAAATAAGATATTATAAAAAGTATTATTTACTTTCATATAATATTATACATCACATACGTCTTAATAGAATAGAGTAAATAATATAAATAGTTAATAAATACATACTAATAGTATATACTTACTACTGTAAATTATAATAAAATACTAATTTATATAAAATTTCATAATAAAGAGTATTTTATATAGGTTTAGAGTATATACTAATTATTACTTCTTACGTATATACCCCCGTCACATCTACGTATTCTTATTACTATATAAGATACTATATATAGTAAGTAAGAGATATATAATAGCTAGAAAAATTAATACTTTTTTCTAATTACTTAAAGGCTTAATAGAGGCTGGAAATCCCCCATTATGTAAAATAACAACGCGAGATAAAGGTCTTTAATAGTATAGAAATAAGTAAGATATATTACTTTTTATAATAAGTACTAATAGATAGCTACTAGTTACTTTATATTATTATATATTTTATATATAGATGTTAATAGCCCTATAGATATTAATAGCACGCGTCTTAACTAACTTTATATAATAATAATAATACTAATAATATTCTATATATTATGTTAAAATAAGTAGTTACTTTTTTACTAGAACTCTATCTAATCACAGCCATTCTCATTATTTCATTATAGTTAGAAAGTTTAAATACTAGTATATATACCTATTAAGAATATATAAGTTAAATATAGGCGTATATAAGTTATACTTAGACTTACTTATATTAAAAACTATAAGAGTTTAGTAGTGCTAGATTACTGTCTAGCTTATATTATAAAGCAGGCTAGATAAGGTAGTCCTTATAAACTATAAAATTATAATATAATTTTATTAACATACCGTAATATACTATACGCTATTATAAGAGAAAACTAGAGACTTAGATTTTAATCTATAAGATTAGCAGGTAACTGCCTAATAATAATAGTAATTATAATAATAAGAAAATAGTAAGAAGTACTAATTACTATAAATAGCTTATTATATATCTCTTTTATAAAAGTTACTAGTATATGTGCTTAGATTATAGGTATTATCATAAATTAAAATAAATTTATTACGTTTTTTTACTGTATTTCTGTGCCTTATTATATATTTGCTTTTAATAATTTACTTTAATACTTAATACTAGCGCCGTCCTGACTGAACTGCTAACTAGTAACTACATTCTTTAATTTAATATTTATTAATATATTTTTATATATTCTATTATTATATATATGTTACTGATAAAGTATTATAATAATAGCTAGTTTATAAGTAAAGCTACTAGAGTAGTATGAAGTATATCTAAAACTAAATAAAAATATAGAATTCTCTAAAGGCTTTAGATTAAGTTCTTAGTAGTATAATAATCTAAAGTAAAAAATTATAAAAGTTATATTTAAAATAAAATCTAAAAATATAACCTATTATAGTAACTTAGATAATATAAAATGTAAATATGTTATAGAATTTTGTGCTAAGATGCCAGAATTTAGTAACACACCAAAAAAGTAGAAAATACATATAATTATAAGAATAATAAAAACTATATATATAAATAATGCAAGGAGAATACAGGGTGGTTCTTAATTTATATAAATATAAATTTTAATATTTATATCCCTATTTATAGACTTATTACTACCTAAACCTGATTACTAAGCCTAAATAATATTATTCTATTAGTAAAGTGTACCTTAATGGACGAACTTAATTAAGTAGTTACTATATAATACTTTATTTTATTTAACTAATTAGGTAGTATATACACCTATTAGCAAGGAAAACATCTTAATTAAAATCTAAAATATATATAAAGATAATATATTAGAAGTAATTAAAATACTTAAGGTCTTATATATCTTATTTAGAAGTAAATAAATTACTTTATTAGAAAAGCTAAGAAAGGAATTAGAGATTTATAAAAAGTTTTATTATATAAATATACCTAAAAATAGTATATACCTAGCGTTGTAAAAGTATGAGCATTTTGCTATTTAAAGTAATACCAACCTAAACACAGCTTTTAACTAAATAGTAAGAAATAATATATAGATTATAATACTTATAATACTATTATTACTTCTAAATATTTATTTTATAAATATTATTAAGACGTAACTTTCTATTTCTATAATATAGTCTACGCCCTAAACCTATGAAGGAAGCAGCAAAAAGTATAAAATAATAATATATATTAATAGGAATAATAATAATAATAAATTACTTCTATATAAATAGAGAGTAAAATAAATAGTCCTATACTATTTACTATTAAAAGATAATAGAGAAGAGGAGGTTTACTCTAATAAATATTCTAAAAATAGATTTACATTAACTAATAGTAATATAGATAATAATAAGATAGATAATAATAGTATATATACGTCTAGTAATTTTAATTCTAGTCTTAGTAGTAAAGAAGAGGATAACACCTTAGATAATAGAGATAATAATAATAATAAAGCAGACAACAATAACAAAGAGTATAATATTCTAAATAATAATTTTAATTACTAGAATATTAATATAGATGAGTTGTATGAGCTTAATAAATAAAAATTTTTCACATCCTTTTATTAAGCCAGTTTAGATAATTTAGATGGCCTTTTTATTTACGTATAAAAAGTAAACTTAGAGCTTATCTATAAATACTTTCTATTTATTAATCTTAAAGCACTTATAAAGATAGATCTAATTAAGATTCTAAACTAAAGCTTTAATATTAATTTTAAAATTAACTTATACCAGCTAGCATTTATAGTTTAGGTATTTATATAAAAAACAATTATAGTAGAAAGTAGTATTAATATAGACTTATTTAGCTTAAAAAAAATAATAATATTAATCGCCCTTTATCTTATAAACTACTTTTATTACTAGAATATAATAAATATAGAGTAAGCTAGAATACGTTAGAATTAGTCTCTTTATTTATTTAAATTATAGCTACTTAATATAACATGTTTGAGCATAAAACTATAGCTATTTATATACTACTATAAGTAATATAATAGAAATCTTTACTTTATTAAGCTATAGTAAGATATTATAGTTATTATTATACCTAATCCTAGTCTACCTGGTTTCTAGAATGATATTAAACGTATATTAAAAAATAGCGCGATTATACAGCGCTTTTTTCTATCTTAGATTATAATTTATATACCTAATTTTAATGTTAACAAGCTCTCTAGTAAATTAATACTAGATAAATTAATAAAAATCTATAAGAACATCAACTAGTCTAATAAAAAATAATATAAAAAAGAGAATTAAATATTTATGGTTAGTAAGAATATATAAATATATTTATAGAGTAAAACTATATTTATAGAACTACATACTAAAGAGCGTAATACTATGCTAATAAAAGTACTATAATACTTTACCTACTTTATAATAGTTATAATATAAGGTTATATTAAGTTATAACTAAAAGATAAGTTAACCTATACGTAACAGACTACTTAATTATGCCTTAGAAAAAAGAACTTTATAATTAGACATATTTATTAGCCTGTTATGTAGGTTAGATGCATATTCTAAGACAAGTACTATCTAAATATAAATAGTAATATTATAATAAACTTTATTAGAAACACTATTAAGAAATATTATAGGGCGTATAGTTATAACCTTATTATATAAAGTATATCTAGTATATTTAATAATAGTAACCTAATATAGCTACTAAGATTTATTATAATTAGACTAAAGCGTAACTAATAGTCTTAAACTAAGAAAAAAAATCTATTCAGAATTCTACGTAAGCTCACAAATAATAACGTTAAAATAAAAATAAAGAAGTTTAGTTATTTTTATAAGAAGGTAAAAACTAATTTATATATTATAATATAAAACCTAAAATATAGTAAACTAGCCGTATTTATCTGTAGAGTAGTACTAATATTTTAAATACATAGAGAAAAATTAATATATTAGTTTAATAATAAATTAGTTATTTTAAAGATTAGTATTTTTAAGCTTAACACTATATATATTAAGCCCACTCAGGATAAAGCAGCTATTATTAGAAGACTAGAGAAAAAAATTAAAACAAAAAATAAGCATAAATATACTAAACTTATAAATAAGTAGAAAGTAAGTAGAAAAGACTTAGATTTAAAACTTAGTAAGTCTAGTATTACTATCTTAGAGTTCTATCATACCGTAAAGGTAGTAATAACTATAGTCTAAGTAATTAAATACTAAGATAATAATACGTTTTTAGTTATAAAAAGTTAATAAAGTTACCTAACTACAGACGTGCTTATTAGAGAGTAGGTTAATAAACTATAAAGTATATTCTTTACTATAATTCTTAATAATTAGTTTAGATCTAATACGAAGTTTAAGGCCGCTCTTACCATATATACTAATATTAAAAGATAAAAGAGAAGAGATAGATTATAATATAAGATTCTTATTATAACTCATAACCCTCTTATATTAGCCACTTAGAAAAATAGACTTTATTATATATACAGTAATAGATCCGTTTTCTATTATATAATTAACACAAATAATAATAAAAGAAATAAAGTTGTATAACTATTTAAAAATAATAACTCTAGATAGATTCTACTTTATACTTTTATATTAGTTATACTAGTACTAAATATATAGTATATAAACTATACTATTATAATAGAACTAAGCTATAAGTATATAGAGATTAAGTAAATATTTACTAAGATCAACTAATAAGAACAGACAGAACCATACTACTATAGTTATATCTTAGTTAATAATAAGTTTAGTATTAAATAAAGGATAGTAAAGTCAACAGAATTCGCTAAGATAGTATAAAAATTAGTATATAATAATAAAAAAAACATAGATATAGCAACAGCACTAAATAAATATAAACTTATATTTCTAAAAATATAAATAGTATATATATTCTACTAAGCATTTCAAAGATTTAATTTAAAGAAATTATTATAGAAAGAGGTAATAAGATAATAGTTATACTTTATATAATATTATTACTAGTATACTATAACTACTATAAGTTGCTTATATACTACTTAAGTAATATATATCTTAGTAAATTACATATAGTAAAGTAGTATATATAATAATAAAATAAATTAAAAACTCTATAGTTTTATATTAGTTTAATATAATCTTATTATGTATATTAGCTATTATTTGTACTTTACTAAAGTTTATATATATTATAGTATTTTATAGCATTTTATAGCATCTTACTGTATACTTATATTTAAAGTTATAATTAGCTATAGTTTGTAGTAGAGTTATAAGTAGAGTCATATTTAATAGCTAAATACTACTAAATACTTAAATAAAGTTATAATTAGCTATAAGTTATAATATAGTTATAAGTAGAGTTACATTTAATAACTAAATACTACTAAATACTTAAAAATACCAGAAATACTAGAATAGCGCGAATATAAAATCTTTAGCTACAAATTTTTTTCCTAATAAAAGAAGTAAAAATAGGAAAAAAAAGAGTAGAAATAGAAAAAAAAAGTAAAAATAGAAAAAAGAAAAGTAAAAAAAAAAAAAAAAAAGGAATAAAAATAAGAAAAATAAGAAAAAAAAGAGTAAAAATTTAAGAGTATTATATAAAGAAATAGAGTGAATTTATTTAAATTCTTTATATAAAAAATACCAAGACGCACGGACGGTTGAGTAAATTCGTTTAAAATTTTAAAATAAATTTATTTACTCTTCCTGTAAGTAGTTTTTACTAAAAATTAAGTAAATAATAGCAGATAATAGTGGTAATAAAAGATTATAAAATAGCTAAAAAAAATCACGAAATGCGTTGGATGCACAGGTGCGAAAATAAAATTAAAATAATTTTAATAAAATCTATACAAGCTAAAACGCTTTAACTATAAATAAATATAAAATATATAAAAAAGCGTTTATTTTAGTACGGGTATAAAGTAAATATTTATTTAAATAGCAAAGTTAATATTAATTACGCACTTTAAGTTATACTAAAATTAAATATTTTATTAAGTGTATTTAGATACACTATCTAGTATAGTTACATAATAATATTCTATATAGTAGTTATGTTTAGGGTTAGGTATTATATAAGTAGTCTTTTTATCTAAGCTAAAATTATAGTACTAAGTTTAAATAATTCCTACTATATCTAAATTACGTTACCCCTTAATACGCGTATTATTAGACTATAAAGGTTAGAATAAAAGAAAAGACAGTAACACTAAAAAATATTTTAAAAAATAAATTAATTATAAACACTAGATATAGACTAGCTTAGTAATAATAGTTTTTATAGTTTAAATAACTTAAGTAAGATAAGTTAACGTAATACTTAAGCTAGCTTAGCACTTAATACTATTACTTAAAACTATATAAGTATAAAGTTTTTCTTATTTTCTTTATTCTCACTATCCTAAACCTCTTTTATTTTATATATAGTTAGTGGTAGTTTAGCTTTAATGTGGAGTAACTTCTTTTCATTAATTAAGCTACCTATAATACTTTTAAAACCTAGCTAAAAATTAAAAGCCTGGTTAGTATTATATGTATTATAATTAGCCCTTTTAATAAGCTTAAGCTAGATATGCTATTTTCTAATATAAAGTATTTACTCCACTTATATATTATTAATTAAATTATAAGACATTAAATAAAGACTATTTTACTTAAGTGTATTAATAGTCTTATACTAATAATAAGTTTACTATAAACGCTTATTAAAAATACTCTTCTTTTTATTTATAGTGTTTTTATAAACTAGCTATAGTAAAGCTTTTTTTACCTTTATTTATAGATTTCCTTTTCTATTATAACTATAACTTTAGTCTCTACTTTCTATTTAGTTTTCTTTTTTAAGTGCCTTAATCTTTTTAGTATATGTATTAACTAAGAAGGCTATTACCTAGTAATATTAGATATAAATAATAGTAAGCTAATTTTCATAAAAGTTTACTATATCCTAGGTATAGTAAAACGTCTTGTTAAGGGTATTATACTAAAATAAATAATTATTATATAATAACTATAGTAAAGTTCTTTTAATAAAGTCTAGTAAAGTCTTAATAGGCTTAGTAGTAAAAAAGAGTTTAGCACGTGTTAAAAAAGAAATTCTAATATTCTACTAAGCTTTTAAAAAGAAAGTAGCATAGTACCAGACAGCTAAATTACTTAAAGTATAAATATTTTAAAGTATAGTAATAGCTATTATATATAGAGTGCAAGTGGCATTATAAAAAGAAGACTTAATAATATATTTATTAATAATTCTAATAATAGGTTATTTAATAATCTAGGTAATATTAGTCTTATTTTTATATAATATAAAGATATAAGTGCTATACTTAGTGGAGAGAGTATTTTTATAAAGTACTATTAAACTAAAAGATTATTTTTTCTTTAAAGTTTATAACTTTTACCTCTTAACACGCCTCTGCTTAGCGTAAAGGGTGTTATTTATAAAAATAGTTTTTAAAACTAGTTCTTCTTCTAATAGCACGTTTATTTCTTTAATAAGGTTACTAAATTAGCTTAGTTCTAACTTTTATAAACTTATAAGATATAGTTTATTTAATTTATTTAAGTTATTTTACTTATTTAATATCTTTAGATTTACTATCCTAGCATGTTTAGCACCTAGTGTCTAACTAATTATAATAAAATACTTAGTAAAATATAAAGAAGAGTCCGGTAGCCTTTATATAGAGAAAAATTTATTAGTATTTTTTATAAATAGAAATGCTACGTGAGCTAGTGCCTTCTAGTATATATTTAAAAGCATAATTTTAAAAAACATCTCATGTAATAGCTAGATAGCTAATAATATAAAATTAGCTATAAAGACAGGATTATACTTAGTTAAGTTATTAGAAACTAGCTATCTAGTATTATTACTATTAGATAAAGTATTTCTACTAGAATTTAGCTTTACTGTCTCCTAAAAGAGCCTTTAGTAATACTTATTAAGTATAAAGTAAAAATACTTATATAAAAATTCTAGCTTTTTAGTAATAGTAAAGCTTTAGATACTATTATCTAATTATTAAATAGCCTATTTAGGTAAGTATATTTAATATAATTTCTATAACAGCAACAGCAGCTATAATATATTTAAAATAAGAAATTAATAATATAAAATAAAAAGGGGTTATGTGTAGTATAGTGTTAGAGTATATTAGCTATACTAAAACTCTCTAATTTCTAGGTCTAGTAAGACTAGAAGTTATGGCCCGTACTATTTAAGTAACTTACTATATCTATTATATTAACAAGCTAATTAAAACAGCTAATAATTTAAATTTAAGTAGATTCTATAAAAAAAGAAAAAGAAAGTAACTAATACGTAAATATAATATAAAAATACAAAAGCCATTAACGCGTTTATATTCAACTAAGGTTAATAAAACTATTTAATAAACTATTTTAATATATTCCTAAGTATTAGGTAGTTGTCTGTAGGTAGTATGTTATTATAATACTACTAGTATAATTCTTCACACATCTAAAAAAACACTATCCAAGTATATTAGTGATAATATAGAAAGAAATTATAGTAATAGTAAAGTTATTAATAGATCTTATATAAAAGCTAGAGAACGTACTTATTCTAAAGTAAATAAAGAAACTAATTAATAGTTTTCTAGTATATAGAAATAGTATAACATGTTTATTTAAGTAGTATTAGTATACATATAGAATAATTCAAGACATCTAGAGCTATTATAAGTAAACATATAAATAAATAAATAATTAGAAATAAAGCAGAGATACTAGAAGAAAAAGTAAGTAATCTAATAATAAAATATAATAAAATAAGTAAGTTTATTAATATTTTTTTAAAACAGCCAGCGCGTAGCCCACATACTTTCTAATATAAATAAAAAAAATAAATAAAGAAAAAATAGGTATTACCTTTTAGATTAGTATAACAGAGCTTTAATAGTAATAGAAAAAGATTAATAAAATAGTATAGAAAATAGATATTTAGAAAAGAAGCTGCTATCTAGCTAGTGTATAAATTAAGTTTATTAAGTAGCTAATATATTTATAAAACTTTTTTAGACTAAACCTATTATAGTTCGCGCAGGCAGCTAATAAAAAAAGAGAGAAATAAAAGAAAAAATCTAAAATATAAAAAAAGCAGAAGCTAGAAAAGATATATAATATAATAAAATAACTTATATAAAAAGCCTTTTAGATTAGTTAACTAGAGGTAGTTAGGTAATCTACACTTAAGTTTATTAACTAATATAAAACTAGTATAAAAACTAATAAAGTTTTATTCTACTTAAAGTAGAGAGTTTTAACTATATAAAAATATAGCTAGTAGTTAGTTATTATTTTTTAGTATTTATAATATACGCATGCTAGAGCGGAGCAGCTATCTTATAAACTTTTAAATAAATAATAGATATATATAAAAATACTATAACACATTACTTATTTAAATAACCTTAAAAAGAGAAATAGAGTAGAAAAATATTACCTATATCTCTAAATTATATTATTAGAGTATTTACTACTAAGAGACGACTATAAGAGCAGGCTTTTAAATAGACTAGCTATACTAGAAATTAAACTAGATAAATAAAACGCTAGATAGGTTTTAGTATATAAGTATTTACTAACTTTATTAGCTATAATTACTATCTTTAGAGCGCTAGTGGTATATTATACTTACTTTTAATATAAAAATACACTCTTATATAAGAAAAAGAATATACTAACTATATTTAAGCTAGTCAAAGACATAGTCTGCTAGTTTATAATATTAACTAAATTTAATAATATGCTTAGTTTTTTTAACTAAATGCTATATATACGCACGTATACTTACACTAGAGTAAAGAATATTATAAAGACTAAATATATATTATAGAATAAAGACTACTTTCTTATTAATAAGTAGAGCTTTATATTAGTTAATCTTTAGTCTATAGTTAAAAGCCTTTATAAGATAGTATAACTATAGCTACTAAAGAATATTCTATTTTTAAATATTAATAAGATAGAAGACGTGTAACTGGAAACTATGCTATTACTAAAGCATTTACTAAATAAGCTTATAAATTAACTAATAAAGATAACTAAAAACTAGAGCTTTTTAAAGTATTTAGATAATAAGCTAAATAGCTAAGCAGACTAGCTATTTAATTAGATTTTAACTAAAACCTAACTACAGAAAAGGTTTATATATAGTATTAACTATAACTAATAGCTATTATAAATCTAATAACATAATTAAGCTATAGCTGAGTACATAAAAAAAGTGCGTAAGTTTAAGAAAAGAAAATTTATATTAGTATATATATTAAAAGGCGCTCTAGCCTATAGCTCTAAAATCATCACAATCCAGTATAAAAATAATAAAAAAGGGATTAGGTATTAAGGTATTTTTATTAAGGAAGATATAATCTTATTTACTATAATATACTATAAAAGTTACAGCTTTAGTAAACGCGTTAAAACTATCTATTAATATATTTCTAAAAAAATAAAAGAGATTATAATTTACTATCTTAAGCTTAATTAGTTATTTATAAATAATTTATAGATACTTTATAAAGACGTTATATATCGCACGGCATTTTTATAGGAGCCTAAGTCTAAAAATAAGTAAACTAGTAAAAAAATAAATAAAAACAAGAGTAAGTATAAAAATAAAAGTAATAAAAATAAAGAAAAGAGTAATAAAGATAAGAAAGTAGTAAATTTAAATAAATTCTAGAAAATAAATTATACTTAGCGTGTGATATAAGAGTAGATCTTTATATATTTAAATATAATACTCTTAATAAGCATATAGTAATATATCTATCTAGCTATTTACTAAAAGCTAATAAGAAACAGCAGAGTAGTTAAGACACTAGATATAGTATATTATAACTAGAAACTTATTAGATAAAGTAATGCCTGTGTAAAGTAATTTAGATATAACTACTAAATAAAAAAAAAAGTCTATAGTAGGGCCTTAATAGAGTTTCTATTCTAAACTATAGCTAAGCATAAAAAGTTTCAGTATATTAATATAAACTAATATTATATACTAGATTTTTAGTTAGTATAAATAAAAGGGTATGTGTATTTAGCTACTTAATTATAAATACTTACGCAGTAAAAAAAAGAAAAGCTATATTAATAAATAGTACTAATAAATATTAATCTTATTATATAGCTAAAGCGGTTTATTAGACGGCTGAATATTATATTTTAAGATATATAAAAAGCTAAGCTAAAGGCTATTATATAGCACTAATTACGTATACTTATAATTATAGCTATAGATAGTAAAAAAAGTATATTCTTTATACTACCTACTTCTATCTCACCTAATAGAAATATAACTATAGTTATTATATTATTAATATTCTTGTAAGTAGACCTTAAGGATTGCTATGATTATCTTAAAATCCGCTATATAAAATAGAATAAAAGAAGACTATTATACTAAGTAAGTATTATACTTATTACACCTAAGTCAACCGTTATAAAGACATTTAGTTAATTTATTAATAAAAAGTATATAATATATTAACTAGACTATATTATTCTTAATAAGTACTATATCCTAACTAAATTAATACTAGATTAATAACTATAGTTTTTAAAGTTCACAGAAATAATAGAAAAGAGTACTTAAGTTATGTATTTTATAATAATATTACTATTTATATAACAGCCAGCATTCTTTAAAGCTGCTGGTTTAAATATATAAGATATAAAAATCTTTTAGAACTATATTACTTATATTAATATTAAGTATTAGGTACAAAAGTACGCACGTAACACGCTTAATAAAACTATTATATAATTAATAAAAATAAAAAAAAGGTAGTATCTATCTACTATATAGATTATTATATATTATTAATCTATTAAGAAGATAAAATAGCTTAGTATACTGCTTAAATATACTACCTATTATAAGAAAACAGGTATAGATAAAGAGAAGTTACAAATAATATAATAATTTACCTCTAGATAAAAGAAACTTATTATAGTAACTAATATATTAAAACTTAGCCTAAATACTACTAGAGTACACGTGGTAATTTATATAACTATATATAAACTTATATACTAATATATTTAAGAGAGTAGCTAAATAAAGTAATTAGAACTTAAAAGTAAAGTTATTATATTATAAGTCTACTAGAAGAGAAAAAATAAAGCTCTATAAAAAAAAACTAGTTATAAGTTAGAGCCTCTTATAAGATAGTTTCTTAATAGTAATTAGTATTAATAAATCTCTAACTATAATAGAAAAACTAGATTAACTCTATCTAATTTTTATATGCACCGTGTATTTTAAATAATAGAAATTAATCTAATTTAATTTCCCTCTAAAAACTAGATAGGTTTGAGATGGGGAATTTTTTTATATTTAAAGCCACTACACCCTATAAATTAACTATAGTAAATTAATTAGTGTACTTAGTTTTTTAGAATACCCACATTACATGGTGCGTAATAGAGTTTAAAGTTATTATTAATAAGTTTTTAGTAAAGCAGGACTATATGAGTTTAATAAGCTATTATTATAACCATATTATATCATATAACTAATTAGAGATTAAAGTAGGTTAAATTAAGAATAAAAAAAAAATAATTAAAAGAAAAGCCATTAGATAAAAAGATAATAATAGTAAAACAGGTTTTAATAATAATAGGCCAAAATACGAAATTTTCAGAAAAAGAAAAGAAAAAGAAAGTAAGTTTATAGGAAATATAAGAACAAACTACAATACCCTTTAGGATAAGAAAAGAAAAATATAAAAAAAAAAATAAAAGATAAAACGTTTTAAGCACGGGGCCTATTATAAATTAATTTAATATAATTTTTATCCATAATCTATAGTACTGTATTGCTATTTATAGGGAGTATAATATAGATAAAATAAAGACCTATTTAAGAGCTTATTTAAATAGCTATTATGCATATTTACCTGTAGTAACACGCAAAGAAATTATCTAGGTAACCCAAGAAATCCAGAATTTAATAGATATAAAGAATAAGGTAGTATATTTAATAATAGTAATAAAGCCTATTCTATATTTACCTAATTAATAGGATAGGTTAAAATATAAGGCAAATATAGCTAACAGATTACCGTGTAAAAAGATATACTAAAATATATAAAATATCTAAAAGTATTACTATAATAGTTATGGTTAGAAAAATATACAAAAAAAAAAGAGACTGCTAAAGAGTTAACTAGCTAAAGTTAATAAGATATAAATAAAAGATATATATTACTAAAAGTTTACTTATATAAAGAAATTAAAACAGTTATTTAAAGTAAAGCCTAAAGATAGTAGAAAAGATAATAAAGAGAATAAAAAAGAAAATAGGTCTATTAAGCAGCAGTTAAAGACCACGTTTATAAAAATAATAGTAAAGTTAAATAAAACTAATAAAAAAGTAAATATTAGAATTAAACTAGATAATAATAGATATATTACACACGTATGGTTAAATAGAACTAGTTAGGCCTACCATTTAAGTTATTTAGACTATAAATAGTTATTAGAGTTAATCTAAAAGCTTAAGAAGAACAAGAAGGCGTTAGCTAAGATTTATTAGATAGTAAAAATAATCATTTAAAGGGCCTAATAAACGTTATATATTAGAGTAATTAGATTTCCCGCTATAAATTATATTAACTATTAAGAGATAAGGACTGATATAAATAAGAAGCTATTTAACACCCGCTAATAAAAGAAAACAATAATAAAATATAGTTAAATATAAATTAAGATAGTTAGTTATATTTAGTAAATTTATAAGTTAGAAGTTATCAAGCCACAGGACACTAAGGCAGATAAGGAAGAAAAAAAAAATAGAGAGATAAAAAAAGTTAGAGAAAAGTAGCCACAGTATTAATTAACAGCAGAGTAAATAAAGTAATTATAGAAAATTCAACAAATTATAAGTAAAGATAATAAGGAGGATAAATTTAAAGATAGAAGTTAACATAAAAAAAAGGAGAAGGGTTCAGATAGTAAAGAAGAATTAAATAAAAAAAAAAAGAAATTATTAAAGGGCCATATTTTAGAGTTTTTAATATTATTATTAGACTATTATTTAAAAGATAATGAGTATAGAAGTGTGTTTATTAATATTACAGTAGTATTAAACATAAATAATAATTATAATTAAAAGAATCTATTAGTGTATATACTCATGATTTTGGCTATAGTTATTATTATAAGGATATTAGTATTATTTATAGCAGCAAGAACGCAAAAGAAGCGCGTAGCTAAAATTATAGAAAAGAAAAGATTTACTAAAAAGAATATAAAAGATTTAGCTTTAGACTATTTTAATTTAGTTAAAAAAATAGCTAATTAATTTATAATATTAACCAGTTACAGTAGCACGCCCAGCCTGATAGATTAATTATTATAATTATAAATATATAAAATAAAAATCCAGTTCAACACTAACACGGACGGCGTAATATAGTGGGTGGGAAATATATTATTATATAGCTATATCTAATTTATAATACCTAATTTATAGTTAATAATCTATAGGTTAGTAGAGACAGCGCAGGTTATATTATAAAAAAAGTTATTATTATTAGATATTAATAAGAATAGCTAGTTAGTAGATAGGGTAACCCTATTACCGGTAATTAAATAAAATAATATTATAAATAATCTAGCTAAGATAAGGGTTAATTAGAATTTTTTCCGGGACAAGTATAATATATTTAGAGATATAAATAGAAAAAAGTAATTAGCCTAGTATATTATCCATAAAAAGTAGTTATAAAAAGTATTTATTAATATTAGAGTAATAGACCTATCCGTGTTAAGAGAACATAGAGTAATATAAAGAGCTAAAAAGATATAGAAATATAAAAAAACTATATAAGTATTTTAGAAGTATTTATTAGTATATATACACATAACAGGTAAATAGTTAATATATAAGACTAAGATAGTAATAGTCTAGTATATAAATAGCCCTAATAATAAAAGTTATAGCATATTTATTAAGGACAGAATAATAGTGTATATAACTATATACTATAAAGATATTAGTGCTAGTATAAAGGTTAAAATAATCTACTAATATTTACCACACAAGGTAAGCAAGTTATTATTTTATTATTTATAAATAATTATACTATTTTAGAGAAAGTTAGAGAGCACGGTTAGTAAAAAGAGCATAAAAAAAACTAGTTTATTTATATAAAAACTAAAAAAAAAAGAACTATAGGCTAACTATAATGGAAAAACTAGATTAACTCTATCTAATTATAATAGAAAAACTAGATTAACCCTAATTATAATAGAAAAACTAGATTAACCCTGTCTAATTTTTATATGCACCATGCATTTTAAATAATAGGAATTAATTTAATTATAATAAAAAAACTAGATTAACCCTGTCTGATTTTTATATACATTATGTGTTTTAAATAATAGAAATTAATCTAATTTAATTTCCCCCTAAAAACTAGATAGGTTTAAGATAGGGAATTTTTTTATATTTAAAGCCACTATACCCTATAAATTAACTATAGTGAATTAATTAGTATACTTAGTTTTTTAGAATACCCACATTACGTGGTACGTAATAGGGTTTAAAGTTATTATTAATAAGTTTTTAATAAGGCAAAACCGTGTGAGTTTAATAAGCTATTATTATAACTATATTATATTACACAGCCAATCAGGGGTTAAAGTAGGTCAGATTAAGAATAAAAAAGAAATAGTTAAAAAGAAGGTCATTAAATAAGAAAATAATAATAATAAAACAGGTTTTAATAATAATAGGCTAAAATACAAAATTTTCAGAAAAAGAAAAGAAGAAGAAAGTAAGTTTATATGAGATATAAAAACAGGCTATAATACCCCCTAGGATAAGAAAAGAAAAATATAAAAAAAAAAGTAAGAGATAGAACGTTTTAAGCACGGGGCCTATTATAGATTAATTTAATATAATTTTTATCTATAATCTATAATACTATATTACTATTTATAGGGAGTATAATATAGATAAAGTAAAGGCCTATTTAAGAGCCTATTTAAATAGCTGTTATATATATTTACCTGTAATAATACGCAAGGAAATCATCTAGGCAGCTCAAGAAATCTAGGATTTAGTAAATATAGAGAATAAAGTAGTATATTTAATAATAGTAATAAAGCCCATTCCGTATTTACCTAATTAGTAGAATAGGTTAAGATATAAGGCAAACATGGCCAACAGATTACCATATAAAAAGATATACTAAAATATATAAGATATTTAGAAGTATTATTATAATAGCTATAGTTAGGAAAACACGTAAAAAAAAGAGAGACCACCAAAAAGTTAACTAGCTAGAATTAATAAGATATAAGTAGAAAATATATATTACTAAAAGTTTACCTATATAGAGAAATTAGAACAGTTATTTAAAGTAAAGCCTAAAGATAGTAAAGAAGATAATAAAGGGGATAAAAAAGAAAATAAATCTATTAAGCAACAGTTAGAGACCACATTTGTAAAAATAATAGTAAAGTTAAATAAAACTAATAAAAAAATAAACGCTAGAATTAAACTAGATAATAATAGGTATATTACACACGTATAGTTAAACAGAACCGGTTAGGCCTACTATTTAGGTTATTTAGACTATAAATAGTTATCAGAGTTAATCTAAAAGCCTAAGAAGAATAAAAAGGCGTTAGTTAAGATTTATTAGGTAGTAAAAATAGTTATTTAAAGAGCCTAATAAGCGTTATATATTAGAGTAATTAGATTTCCCACTATAAATTACATTAACTACTAAGAGATAGGGACTGATATAAACAAGAAGCCGTTTAACACCTACTAATAAGAAAAGACAATAATAAAGTATAGTTAGATATAGATTAAGATAGTTAGTTATATTTAGTAGATTTATAAGTTAGAAATTATCAAGCCACAGGACGCTGAGGCGGATAGGAAAGAAAAAAGAAATAAAAAAATAAAGAAAAACAGGGAAAAGCAGCTACAATATTAATTAATAATAAAATAAATAAAGTAGTTATAGAAAATTCAATAAATTATAAGTAAAGACAATAAAGAGGATGAATTTAAAGATAGAAGTTAGTATAAAAAAAGAAAAGAGAGTTCAGATAGCAAAGAAAAATTAAATAAAAAAAAAGAGAAATTATTAGAGAGCTATATTTTAGAGTTTTTAATATTATTATTAGATTACTATTTAAAAGATAATAAGTATAAAAGTGTGTTTATTAATACCGCAGTAGTATTAAGCATAAATAATAATTATAATTAAAAAGATTTATTAGTATATATACCCATAATTTTAGCTATAGTTACTATTATAAGGATATTAGTATTATTTATAGTAATAAGAATACAAAAAAAGCGCGTAGCCGAAATCATAAAAAAAAAAAGATTTATTAAAAAAAACACGGAAAATTTAGCCTTAGGCTATTTTAATTTAGTTAAGGAGATAGCTAATTAATTTATAATATTAACCAATTACAATAACACGCTTAGCCTGATAGATTAATTATTATAATTATAAATATATAAAATAAAGATCCGGTTTAACACTAACGCGGACGGCGTAATATAGTGGGTAGAAAACACATTATTATATAGCTATATCTAATTCATAATACCTAGTTTATAGTTAATAATTTATAGGTTAGTAGAGACGGCGCGGGTCACGTTGTAAAAAGAGTTATTATTATTAAATATTAACAAGAATAGCTAGTTAGTAAATAGAGTAATTCTATTACTAATAATTAAATAGAATAATATTATAAATAATCTGGCTAAGATAAGGGTTAGTTGAAATTTTTTCCGGGACAAATACAACACGTTTAAAAATGTAGATAAAAAGAAGTAGTTAACCCAGCATATTATCTATAAAAAGTAGTTATAAAAGGTATTTATTAATATTAGGGTAATAAACCCGTCCATATTAAGAAAACATAGAGTAATATAAAGGGCCAAGAAAATATAAAAATATAAAAAAGCTATATAAGTATTCTAGGAGTATTTATTAGTATATATATATATAATAGATAAACAGTTAGCGCGTGGGACTAAGATAGTAATAGTCCAGTATATAAATAGCTCTAACAGTAAAAGTTATAGTATATTTATTAAAAATAAAATAATAGTATACGTGATTATATACTATAAAGGTATTAGTACTAGTATAAAGGCTAAGATAATTTATTAGTATTTACCACACAAGATAAGCAAGTTATTATTTTATTATTTATAAATAATTATATTATTTTAGAGAAAGTTAGAGAGCGCGGTTAGTAAAGAGAGCATAAAAAAAACTAGTTTATTTATATAAAAGCTAAGAGAGAAAAAACTATAAGCAAAGCTATAATATAAAAAAAGAAAATAATTAGATAAGAAAGTGTGTAAAACTAATAAGAATAATAGCAATAATAAAAAACAAGGCGTGAATAGAAAGAGAAATAAAGAGAAAATTAAAAAAAAAGAAAAAAAGTTAACAGAAGAAGAAAAATATATATTATATAGACTAAAGAAATAAGATATAAACTAAATACAATAGGCAATCCAGCACGTATTATTATAATAATTAGAAGTTAAAATTAATATTATAACGTGAAAGCATGTAAGTAAAGTGATTTACTAAAGATATATTAATAATAAAGTAATTATTAAGGCGGTAGTAAGGGAAGATAAAGATAAGAATAAAAATAATAAAAATAAAATATTCAATATATAAACAGAATATAGATCTAAGATTAGGGGCGGAATTTACGGAAGAATAATAATAAAGTTACTATTTAATATTAAGGGCCAGCAGTTAGCATTATAGCAAGTAAGTATAAAATAGTATTAATTTTTATTATTTAAGTTAGTATTAGAAAGGCGCCCTAAGAAGGGCACGTAAGTAATAGAAGCTATAAAAAAAACAATAAAAGAAGAGTTTTAGTATTAAAAGAAAATACAGATAGTAAATATCTAAAGCTAGTTAGAAAAGTTAGTAGAAAAAAGTACTAAGTTTAGGAGCATATAACGGCCAGTAATAAACGTAATTATATAATAAAAAAGCCTAATTATTATAATTATAGGCATAGAGATAGATAAGAGCATAGCGTTTATATTACTAGCATTATATTCTATAAGAATTACTATAATAATAGTCCTATTAGTATCGTTATAGGGGAATTTAAAAAACTATTGTATTAAAACCAGAATTAAGTACATTAAGTAGGATAGCTAGAAGCTATATAAATAAATATTAGTTATATTAGTAACGCCTAAATTAGCTATTAATAAAAGTTTTAGAAATTTTATTAACTATTAAAAGACTATAAAACGGTTAGACCGTATTATTATTAATAAATACTATATTATATTAGATTCTATAGGCGGGTAAAGGTTATAAATGTTGGTATTACAAAATTTAATTAAGACAAAAATATAGTTAGTGTATTTAATAGTAATAATATAATTAAGAGATAAAGATAAGTTCATACGGTTAATAGAATTACTACTAAAAGAAAAATACTAATAGTTCTAAGAAATAATAACATAAAAGAATATTAAATACTAGGTCTAAATATATAACTAGGAGGAGGAGAATAAGATGTTATTTAAATTAATAAAAGAAAAAAAACGCTAGTACTTTATACTTAGCCAAATTATTATATATTATAACACAGTAAAGAAAACAGTGTAATTAGCGAAAATATTAAGGTATATTTATTACTACTAATAAGTAGAAAGTAGAAATAAGAAAAGTAAGTTAATATACTAATTAACTAAAAAACAATAACAGGTGTTTACAGTAATAAATGTATTAAGTTTAGAAATAAATATGCTAATAATTTAAGTAGTAATTTATATTAAAATAGTAAGAAAGTTACAGGATTATGCATAAGAGAGTAGATAAATAAAAAAAAATAAATTAAAAAGTAAAGTAATTATATTAAAAAGAGTAGCATATAGCTAAAATAAAAGAATATAAAAAAACAGTTAAAATAAGAATATAGAAGAAGAGATAAGAAAATTCATAATAACAAAAAATTATATACAAATAGTTTTAGATAGAGAGATAGATAAAAGAGAGAATAAAGTCTATTATAAAAAAGAAAAAGAAAAAAAAAAAAATATAATAAATGTCACGGAAATCTGATAGTAGAGAATATTAATATAAGTAAGAATAAATATAATAACATAAAAGTATAAGAAAAAAGAGATAAGGAAATAGTAAAGTTTAAGTAAAAAATAAAAACATAAAGAGTTATAGCAAATAAAGAGATAGAATTACAAATAAAAAAAATATTAGAGATTTAAGAATTAGAGAATAGATTAGAAGTATAGAAGAATAGTTATTAATAATATAAAACATAAAGCGAATTATATGAAGACTATAGAATTATAAATTATTATAAAGAAAGAGCAGAGGATATCAGGACTAAAATTAAGAAAATAAAAGAATTAATCTAATAGTAAAAGTTTTTATATTATTTTAAGTATAAAGTTCCCCAGGCAATATGTAAGAGTTTTAAGATAAATAAAAATAAAAATTAAAAGAAAAAAAGAAGTAGAATTTGTTAATATAATAGAGTATTAATTACGTCAGTTACATTAATTTAGGCGAGGTAGAAAAAAAAGTTTAAAAATTTAATAAAACAGCAAATAACAAGTCAGAGAATAAGATAAAATAAAATATTAATATTTAAAAAAGTAGTAAATTAGTTTAGGTAAAAGATATAATAAGAAGAAGTAGAAAATAATAATATATACTAAGTATTTTAGAAATTTTTAGAAGATATAAAAGATTTAGTTTAAATAAGTACATGTTATATATATAAAATTAATATAGTAGTATTTAAAGCATAAGTTAGATATATATAAAATAATATTAAAAAAAAAAAGAAAAGAAAAGAAATAAAATAAAAGAAAATTTAAGATACTAGGTAAAGGAAAAAAAGGCTAAAGTACATTAAATACTAGAAAATTTAAAAAAAATAAAATAGAAATAAGCGAAATATTATTAACAAAAATTAAGTATATAAGATTAATATTATAAAAAATAAAGTAAAATAAAAATAAAAATGAAAATAGGTTAATAAATAATATAATATTTATAAAGATTATAAAAAGAAAAAAAGACAGGAATAAGAAGAAACAATTAGTTATTTAAAAGAATAAAGTAATTAAAAGTCAAAAACAATTAATAACCTATCCCATGGCGGTAAACCGACCGAGCCCTGAGTCGATTTTTTTTCTTAGGGACACAAAATACGCGGAGCGGGGTTTATTTCAGAACACGGGCCGGGTCGATATTATTTTCAAAGGCAGGGTCGATTTAGATAACGATATCAGATCTGCACCAAATTTGGATATATTATTCAGTTTATTCAGATGCACCATCTAGTGCAGTTGCATAGAAATATTCCGTGTAGTTGTTGTGTTTAGGGTTTGGCTGTTAGGGATTTAGCAGGGTTGCGACTCGCAGCACGCAAAAAAGCT